>JAFIDM010132387.1:0-16372 GCA_023159025.1 Thereuonema tuberculata
TTTTTTTATTTCTTGTTTTTATGTTTGGAGGTTCCACTCTTGCTCCCTCATTGACTATTAGTAATTTCACGATTATTCGAAACAAATAAAGTGAAAACGAGGCTTATTAGTTCAAAGCAGAAATCAACATTGAAATTTACTAAAAAGAGGAACGAATTTAAGCAAACCCGCTGGTAAAGTATAATTTATGGTAACAATATATTTCAAGTGCAATTCTTAAAAAAAATCAATATATTATTAGCTTATATTTGTAACATCTTACTTTAATCATAAAATTGAATAAACTGAATTAACTCTTCTAGCTGCATTTCGGATCTTTATGTTGATTTGTTAATTATCAAAATTCTTGATAATTTTTTGAACGAAAATAAAAATCTTCTTGAAACATGATTAGCATATTTTAAGACAATTCAAATCATAGCTCTGATCAAAAGCTGACAATCTAAATTCAATTTACTTTTTTTAAGTTTCAGAAATATTCTTGATAAGTTTTAAAGAAATGGCAAACCAGTTAGACAAAGATGATTGAGATAATAAGGATTTTATTAAAAAAAAATGTTTAAGATATTTCAGCACTGAAGAGAAGAATATAACTTACATAAAAGATTTTTAGATGATTAGGAGAAAATAGATAGTAATATTTTCATCTTCCTGAGAAAAGAAACCCTGTATTTTTACAAAAATTCCAATAAAATATACATGAGCCATTTCTTCTAGTTATGTAACTGAAGGATCTTTTTTTCAATTACAGGTGTAATCTTCACAAACTGTGAATTATATTTTTTGTTTTATAATAATTTCTTTCAATGATGTGGATTGATACTTTAGAATTTTAAATTTCTACATCGGTCTTTAAAGAATTAAAATGTCAAATTTCTTTGAAAATAGGGTAAAAATAGAAAAGTGATTGTATGAAAATCAGTAGAGAAAAATTATGATTCCGTTTTAATAACTTTTCAACATCTGAATGCATGTTTTGAAATTGGCAAGTTCCTTTTTTCATTTCTAGTTTACATTTAAGTCCTGCTAGTATTATTTTTCAATCCCATCAATTGCTGCTTTATTTAATTACATAAAACCATATTTATTTAGGTAAATAAAAAAAATTCATTTCATTTAGCTTTTTTTTTTTCCGCATTGGTTTTTCGTAATGAAGATTTGAAACAAATTATTTAAATATATGAATTAATCAGTAGTTATATTATTAATAAACATTTTTATAATTAAGTGGTTTCTTCTTTTTTTATTATATTCAAATACTTATTAAAAAGTTTTTAAACCTTAGTTATTTTTCGTTTACTGTTTATATTCAGTATCAACTTTAAGCCGGTACACCTGAATAATATGTACACTCTAATATGTAGAGTGGCGGATCGCGTATAGGCCCTGTGGAACTGCAGCACCCCCAATTTCCATTTGAAATTATCGATGACATTTAATGTAATCAGTCCTTTTTTTTCTTTAATTCTTTCTTTATACTTGTATCCTTAAGCTTAATGTCAGTAACCACCCCCTAGTTTATGAAATAGATACAGAAATCTTTGTATGGAACTATGAAGCTTCATAGTTACATCGGCGTGGGGTTTGACTGCTGTGCACATGCTACACGCGAGGCTGCAAGGGGGATAGATCAATGTCTTTTCCACAGTGCCCATCCTGGAGTGCTGGTGGTTGTTTTGATACATGTTTGTTTTCTTTTACACAATTTTAAAACAAAGACTAAAAATTTTCGGAGCGGAGGCTATGAAGGCATTTAACAAACTAAAAACTTGGCTAAGATGAATAATGAAAATTATTTAACGTGCTGTAAAATCAAATAACTTAATAAACAAACCAGCACATATCTAAATAAAAATGAATATTTCCTCTCTGTTTTAGTTGTGGGGAAGGAATTGAGTACGGCCGTTTCGTCCTTCTTCGGATTCGTCTCCCCAACCCCGCCTTCCCCCGATAACCCAACCAGAAAGGCAAGATCCCTTTCTGGTGGTCAACAACCAACCAACCAACTTAATTAATGAGGTATCAAGTGTTGGATTTTACACACTTCTAATTTTCTTGCTTTTGTTGCTCTGGGTGGTCACAGCCAGATTGGTTGTTGACCACCAGAAAGGGATCTTGCCTCTCTGGTTGGGTTATCGGGGGAAGGCGGGATTGGGCTGACGAGTCCGTAGAAGGATGAAACTGACGGTCCCAATTCCTTCCCCATAACTAAAACAGAGTGGCAATATTCATTTTTATTTAGATATGTGCTGGTTTGTTTATTAAGTTATAAAATTATTCTTTTTGACAATAAAAAAAATAAAAATACTAAACTACTGTTATTATAAAGCGAGTTCTATAAATTTCGAAATTATTAACTTATAGTTATTCAGGACAAAATATTTAAGGCATCCATTTTTTTTCTCGCTTTCTTTTCAAAATAGTTTTCATATTGGTTTTGAATCATACAATTGTGGAAAGGGTGGGAATGACTTTTACTTTCTGTTTGAGGGGTTGAGTTTAGTATTATGATAATGGATAAGATGGCTGATAAAGACGGTAAATTGTAAATTTATTTATGAAGATATTCTCTTATCAGGCTTTATAGTTTATTTTAAAATATTTGACTGTAATTCAAAAGAAATTTACGTTAAGGCTTATAGAAAGGAGAACCTGTCAATGGGGTATGAACCCAATAGCTAAAATAGCTTATCTCTCTAATAGGAGTAATATAAGCTTTTTTATTATTTATTTCTTATTTATTTTTGGTTGTATGTGTACTAGTAGGGGTAGCTTTTTTAACTTTGTTAGAACTAGTCCATGGGCCAGCTAGCCAAATATAAGGAAATGGTATAATTTGGGGGTACCAATTTTCCTTTTCACCGCAGTTAGATAGGGTTATAAGGATGTCAAAAAACCATGATTGCCATCTCAAAGTGGTAGCTAATAAAAATGTCGGCCAATCCAAGATGGCGGATGTTGAGTTTTAAAAAATCAACTATATCTCGAGTACTATTCATCCGATTTTATTACTATATTTTTTAAACTAAAGTTTTACATGTGTGCTTCAAAGTTTGTCATATGCACTGTTTCGGTAAACTCAACCGTTAATTAGTAATTAAAGAAATATTGAAAATTTTCTGAATTTTTTGTGATTTTTTTTGTTTTAAATCGAGTTTTTACAAAATATCATTTACATTAGAAAAAAAAGGTTCAGATGAAAGATGTAGTGTAATAAATTATCTTTAATTTGATGTATTACATGTATGGATCTGATGGCCGAAAACACGGAAACATGAATTTGAGCTTATTTCCGTTGAAATGCACAGTTTACTAAATAACTGCATACAGAAGAAAAAACTTCAGATAGAAGTTGTAGCATTAAAAAACATACAGTTTTGAATATATTTTAATATTTTTAACATAATTTTAAGTAAATAATAACATAAATATATACCTCATCATGCATGGTAGTTATTTGAATATTGATTAAGTATTTATTTAAAGATGGGTGGAGGAGGTATTTTAATGTTTTAAGATATAGTATTAATAGTAATCAAGGGAAAGCAACTGAGTATCTTGATGACAATCCCGTGTGTACAAGATTACATAGTCGGGAAAAGGAAAAACCCTCCTGCAGTAACTACCGTTGAACTTCCACATGAATGCATTGAAAATGTTAAGGATGCACAACGAAAGAACTTACTTTGGATAGTCAGTAGACTGCACAATGAACGATGTCAGACTGTATGTTCATGGACAGGATTTAATATACTGATAAGAAACAATATTGCAATTAAAGATGATACTGTTGCATATTTACCTTGTATAAACAAGCCTGCAACAGACATGTCAACTGTTCATGACATTTTAAGACAATGTTTACAGATCAGATCACAAATTCAGTTAGAAATGATTACATTGGTGCTAGACCAAGCTATCTTTGCAAAAGCTGTGGAAATTGTTTGGTGCCATCCACAAACCTTCAAAAAGACGTTTTCATAATGATGGGTGGATTTCTTATTATATGTAATTTACTTTCTATCATTGGTAAACTATTTGGTGATGCTTGGCTTGGTGATATAGCAGTGAAAATAGGATGTATTGCACAGGGATCCATCCAAAATGTCCTTCAAGGTAAGCAGTACAATTGTGGAATTCGTTTACATAAGTGTATATACGAAGCGCTCATGCGACTCATCTACGAACAATTTGTAGATCACTTGAAAACGGACTTTCCTGAAATATTTTCTTAAGTGGAAAATGTAGACATGCTTATAGAAAAGTTCTGTGACAACATGTGCAATGACACTTTCAAAAGTTCAATTGAAGATTCTAGAATCATTAAAGTCATGGAACTATTTGAAAATTATTTAAGCTATCTGAGGAATGAAAATGGACCTCTCTCATCGTTCTGGATGACATACTTAGACATGGTAGAGCTGTTGCTTGGATTAATAAGAAGTAACAGAGAAGGAAACTGGCTTCTTTCTTGGCATGTATTCAACAAATGATTCCCTGGTATTTTGCATTGCACAATGTTAACTATGCACTATACTTGTCGGTTAACTATGCAGACATGTCTAATCTGGCTGACGCTCATCCTGAAATTAGTAAACACTTATAAGAGGGATGGTTTTGTGTACAACTCGGTAGCCAAAACCCGTTTTCATGTATTCCTGTAGATCAAACACTGGAGGAGACAGTCAACAAGATAGATAAACTTCAGGAGATACAAAAGGATTCAGTTTAAAAAAAGGTGCTGTAGAAAAATACTATTTAATGCTGAATACCGTGCATCAGCTTTGAGACAGTTACGAGAAAACTTAAATATTACTAGTAATTTTTCCCACTCAGACTTACATGCACCTCGAATAAAAATAGATGAACTATGTGTCTCGTCTGAAATTCAACTATTACACACCGAGTGGACGAATCCATTTGACACGAATCCTTCAGGTATAGTCAGCTTATCAACAGGAAGAGCAGTACCTTCAGATGTTCAGTCATCTCTGCTCATTTAAAAAAGATCTTCTGGAAAAAGGGGAGAAGTTTTTTGACCTCATAAAAAAATTAACATAAAGACTTTTACATCCACAAAAACTTCCAAAAAATATGGCAAAAATAAAGACGTGATCATTAAGTCAGACAGAAAGCTTTTGCCAGTATGATACTCAATAGCAGAAAACCGACGTTTGAATATGCTTGAAGTGTTCAGCCATCCTTTGGGACCTTTACCTTGGAGTATTTCTTACCCAGATGGAACTATAAAAAAAAATATGAAAGCCATGCTGGGAAAACATCTGGAAAGCTTAGTCTCACCTACAGATGGAAATATATCTTCATTAGCTATGATAATTAATGGGATGGCATTAATTCAAAAATTACATGGAGAGAATAGAACATTTGATCAGTTATCTGATACAATCCTCGATCAAGTCTTAAACACAGCCTACTACAGCACTCAAATTGATGTTGTGTTTGACACTTATAAAGACAAATCAATAAAATCGGCTGAAAGCCGCAGTCGAGGTTCAGATGCAGGAATACATTTCAAGAATATAAAAGGCGATCATAGAATCATAAAATGGAGATGTCTCCTACAAAGTGGTGACAGTAAAAATAAATTAACAATATTTCTTGCTGACAACTGCCAAGAAGAAAATAGAAGGACAAAGATTGGTAACTTTATACGTTACTCACTCTAACAAGTGTATTAAAATAGCTGGCAGTGGGTCTCAAGAAGTGGAAAAACTTGCCTCTTCTTAAGAAGAAGCAGATACGCGTATGATGCTACATATAAATAATGCTGCTATGGAATTTCCAAATATAATAAGTGTATCTGATGACACAGACGTGATGGTTCTGGCTCTTTATGCATCATCCAGCATCAACGTTGAGAGCAACCTGTATATAAAACGTGGATCTAGTGGTCGAATCAGATTGATAGACATAAAAAAACTAACATCTGTCATTGGCTGTAGTATGAAATTAGCATTGCCAGCATTACATGCTTGGACAGGTTGTGATATAGTGAGTGCGTTTTCTGGGCGAGAAAAGCTAAAAGCGTTGAAACTGATACAAGCAAATACAGAATTTAGCTTGCTGTTTTCACGGCTTGGGAGTGAATTTACACTTTCGAATTCTGACCCCGATTTAATCCAAAAGTTCACTAGTCAGTTATACTCAAGGAACACCAAAATAGAAAACATAAAAGAACTAAGATACCACATGTTCCAAAGTCGACAAGGTCAAGTAGACTCAGCTCAACTTCCTCCTTGCGAAGATTGCTTAAGTCAATATTCTAAACGAGCTAATTATCAAGCAGCTATTTGGAAGAGATGTTTGAATAACTTTCCCGAAATACCAGATCCAGAGGATCAGGGATGGATGCTAGATGAAGACGGTATGATCCACATCAAGTGGATGACTGGAGCACCTGCACCTGAAGCAGTGCTAGAACTCCTAAGTTCCTTTTGCTCAAAGTCGTGACAAATTCCATCGTGTACTTGTATGGTTAACAACTGAAAGTGCACAAGCACGTGCAGACTGTCAAATTGTGAAAACAGTACTGAAGAAGAAGAAGATATCGCAGATTTTAATTTGTACAAATCTTCTGAAAATGACGAAGAACATTACTTTTAATTTTTGTTTAGATGTTATACCGTTTAAAGTAATGTTTCCCTAAAGATAATTTAAATTGTTCTTTTAGCTAAGGCTTTTTCTTATGTAAACTTTTACATAAGTTATTTTGTAAACTTTTAATAAAAAAATTATCAAAAAAATCAGAAAATTTTCTATATTTCCTTTCATAATAATCGGTTGGTTTTATTGAAACAGTACATCTGAAGTTTTTACTTCTGTACGCTGTTATTTAATAAACGGTGCATTTCAACGTTTCAAATTCATGTTTCCGTGTTTTCGGCCATCAGATCCATACATGTAATACATCAAATTACAGATAATTAATTACACTACATCTTTCATCTGAACCTTTTTTTTTCTAATGTAAATGATATTTTGTAAAAACTCGATTTAAAACAAAAAAAATCACAAAAAAATTCAGAAAATTTTCAATATTTCTTTAATTACTAATTAACGATTGAGTTTACGGAAACAGTGCATATGACAAAATTTGAAGCACACATGTAAAACTTTAGTTTAAAAAAAATAGTAATAAAATCGGGTGAATAGTTCTCGAGATATAGTTGATTTTTTTTAAAACTCAACATCCGCCATCTTGGATTGGCCGCCATTTTTATTAGCTACCACTTTGAGATGGCAATCATGGTTTTTTGACATCCTTATAACCCTATCTAACTGCGGTGAAAAGGAAAATTGGTACCCCCAAATTATACCGATAAGTTGGCTGGCCCATGGACTAAACGGGTAGCCTTAGGTTACATTCAAATTCGTAAGAGGCCTAACGTGTTGGGAGATTTACAGCCTTTTTCGGATATTATTAAGATATTTACTAAAGAAATTATTAATCCAATTACAGCAAATCATATACTTTGTTATATTTGTCCAATCAGAAGATTAACATTACCCATATTTTTATGAATAATTTTGCCTATTTTTAGATTAATTTTAGGTATAAGATTAGGTTTATTATTTTTTATGTGTATTAGAAGAATAAGTGTGTGCAGTGTAATGGGTGTACACTCAGTGTAATGTGTACAGGGTAATGCAGGTTGATCTTCTAATTCTAAATATGCTCTATTAGAAAGAATTCGAGCTGCTGCTCAAACTGTGTCTATGAAGTAAGAATAGGTTTACTTTTGTTGTATGTAGTAATTTTAACTGAAAGATTCAATTTGATAGATTATAAGGATATCCAGAGTTACTCTTGATTTTTATTTATTTCGTTTCCTTTAATAATAATGTGATTAGTTACTATATTAGCCGAAACTAATCGAACACCTTTTGATCTAGCAGAAGCAGAATCAGAGTTGGTTTCTGGATTTAACATTGAGTGTAGAAGTGGGGGTTTTGTTTAATTTTGATAGCAGAATATGAGAACATTTTGTTAATAAGAATGATAATAGCAATATTATTTTTTGGAGGAAATTATGAGAGTATCACATTTATGATAATTGTATGTTTTTTCTCTTTTGTTTTACTTGAGTTCGTGGAATACTTCCGCGTATGCGATATGATAAACTAATAAATTTAGATTGAAAAAAGCTTCTTCTTGTATCTCTGAATTATTTTCTTATAGTTTTAGGATTAAAAATTATTATTGATTTTTTTTTTGTAATTATTAAAAGAATTGAACTTTTATAAGATACTTTCAAAGTATCTGCTTTCCTTAAGCAAAATAATTATTTTATAGAATGAAGGGGTCCTTTATTAAATTAACTAAGGCAAATAAAGTGATAAGGAGATATAAAATTAGGAAAGTGTTAAAAGGTAAGTTTCCCACCAAAATTTCACTTAAGTAAATTGTATGATTGTACAATTGTATGATTCAAAACCAAAAATACGGAAACTATTTTGAAAAGAAAGCGAGAAAAAAAATGGGTGCTTTAGATATTTTGTCCTGAATAACTAAAAGTTAATAATTTTGAAATTTATAGAAGTAGCTGTGTAATAACAGTAGTTTAGTATTTTAATTTTTTATTGTCAGAAAAAATTAATTTTTATTGAAAATATTTTAAGTAACACCTCAGTAAAATACTTTTATTAAAGGAAATGAAGTTAAGTTAATGAAAAGGCCTGTATTTTTTCAATAACATTTTGGATTATTACGCTGCCTAGCATCTGCGATTGAAACGCGTGAATAATCTTTTGAATCGCCGTTTATAGTTTGAAAATATGGGTTTTACCTAGGTATAAGTGAGATTTACTGCTTACAGAGCTGTGACTAAAGCAAGGCATAGCTTGAATTTACTAAATAAATATGCAGTAACAAAGTAATAATTGTTGGATATTTCTTTACGCGATTCGAAAAGAATACCAACTTTGCGATTTTTTTTTTTCAAGCTCAGGAGCAAAACACCATCTTCATTATTTTTTTTAGACCTTTTTTTTTTTTACTTGGGTTAAAATATCAAATTTTTAAATGTTGTCCCACTTGGCTATTTAATTTTTTTCCCAAATGCTTACATGTTTCCTATTACTATAAAACTATTAGTCCTAGACTTATTTCGTTGGAATTTTTGGATTCAGCTTAAAAAAATACAAGGGGTAAACAAATTTTGTTCCATTTGATTAATTAGATGAGATATTCAAGAAAATACGTCAAAAAAGGGACCTGGCATCAAAAAAATAAAAAATAAAAAAAATTCAAAAATTCGTATCTCGTCAAATATTTAATCAAAAAAATCTCTTATTTTGCAGAATGTATTATCTTATGATCCTTTACATGCAAATAAATTTTCATAGAAATCCGTGATGGTGTGGTGAACTCATGAGGTGATCTGACGTGGAATGACCCTTAACTGAGTTTATTGTTTATTAGGTTTATTGTTTTAGTCAAGATAAGGAGACTTACATTCCCGTTTTGTCTGTCACTTAGGTTAGAATCGTTAAAATCTCATTAACATAATATTAAAAACTTCATTAAATTATCATTAAGCACAACAATCCCAACAATCATAACAATTGCGTCTTTTAGATTCGCAACAATCACATTTATAATAATAACGAAATTTAAGCAATATCACTGATATTTTCTTATCAGAAGACGTTGCGAATTATAGTGATTGGTTTAATAATCGCTATCCCTACTTTGTTTTGTTTGCTTATGATGTACATGTACTATTAACCTTTTTAAAAAAACTGTATTTTTCCTAAAACTTCAAAATTTCATGTGGTGGCCCTCCCTAATAGCGGATAAAGTATGCTGGCCCACAAGTGTCCGCTATTCGGAGGTTTCACTATATTATAATTTTTAGATATCTTTGGGAATTTCATTTTATTTTTTTAATAATTTCTTTCGGTTAATTATTATGAAATTGTCGATAATTTGAATTTTAAAATATACAAAAAATATTAAGCCAAAATGTTTTACTTTATTTTTTTTAAAAGAGAATTTTCAGTTTCTCTGTTTTATAAACGACATTAGAAAATCAAAACGTTAGTTTCCAAAAGCCCAACTCAGAAAAACAGTCTCTCGATGTCTTTGTTTACTAATTTCTGAACCTTAAAAAAAAGTTAGCAAGAATATTATTTATTTCAAAATAATAAAAAAACAAAAGAAAATTCATAATCTACCTATAGAAAATGAAAAGTCCTGACTCACTCACTGACTGACTCATCAACGCCCAGCCCAAACTCTTGGACCTAGAAAGCTGCAATATTGCACAGAGGTTCCCTTTATGATGTAGACAAAGAATAAAGACGGATTTTTCGAAATTCCCAGGGGATAGGGAATAAAGAGGATTTATATTTTCGCTTTAAAGTTGCCTTATCGATATATTGGTGTGTGGCGCTAACCCGCAATACATCTGAGTTATCCGGAGAAGACAACCACGGACTGGGAATTCATATATTTTATAATATATAATATATAACTTCGTAAATATAACATCTCGACATTAATTTGCTAAATAAATAAAGTTCTTCTTTTTTTTTTAAGCTGCTTATGCAAGGGTTTATCAGCGAAGCGACGGTACCCGGCTAGTCATAGATAATGAAGGAAAGTAAAAAAAAACAGAAAAAAACGAAGAAAATACAAAAAATAGGAAATAAAAGAAAAAAAAATACAGTCATCAAGCCAATTTGAACCCGGTAATCATACCCCAACTGTCAGTGTTTAGCCGCTGTTCCGCAGCAGCAGTTTTAGATTGAAAACGGAAGTGAGATAATAAGCTCTACTTCAAATTTATACAAAAGTGCTGGTTGTTAGTAGATTTTAAAGCGCAAAAGCATATACAAAAGTGTGAAGGAGATTCAATTAGAGGGACGGGGAGATGTGTCCAGGTTTCAATTGTTGCCCGTTATTTCCGCAGGGTCCTGAAGAGTAATTCTGCAAAGTTTGGTCCAGATCTATAAAAGGGATTGAGAGGGTATAGCCAGGGCCGTCGCGTGGTTTCTTGGCGCCCGGGGCAAGATTTTGTCAGGCGCTCCCTGAATCTCCAATTCAACAACCAAAAAAAAACAAAACTGAAACTCCCGTTGCCGTGGCGCCCCCTAGCCGCGGCGCCCTGGGCAAGATGTCGTCAGGCGCCCCCTCAATCTCTAATTCGACAACCAAAAAAAAAAAAACGGAATCTCCTGCTGCCGTTGCCGCGGCGCCCAGGGCGATCGCCCCGGTCGTCCCGCCCACGCGACGGCCCTGGTTATAGCACATAAACAACATACAAACACAAAAAACAACAAACGTCATCAAACCAACAAACAAACATACATACGTAGTTCTCTGCCAAGGGCAGGTCCTTCACTGCAAACCTAGCATTCTCCAATCTTTCCTATTTTCTGCCTTCCTCTTCGTCTCCACATAAGATCCATTCACCTTAATGTTGTCGATCATCTGAAATCTTCTTCTGCCTCGAACTTTTTTACCGTTCACCATTCCTTCCAGTGCATCCTTCATTAGGGAGTTTCTTCTCAGCCAGTGACCCAACCAGTTTCTTTTTCTCTTCCTGATCAGTTTCAGCATTATTCTTTCTTCACCCACTCTTTCTAGCACAGCTTCATTTCTTATTTTGTCTGTTCATTTCACATGCTCCATTCTTCTCCATATCCACATTTCAAATGCTTCTAGTCGTTTCTCTTCACTGCGTCGTAATGTCCATGTTTCTGCCCCATACAATGCCACACTCCACACAAAACACTTCACTAGTCTCTTCCTTAGTTCTTTTTCCAGAGGTCCGCAGAAGATGCTCCTTTTCCTATTAAAAGCCTCCTTTGCTATTGCTATCCTCCTCTTGACTTCTTGGCAGCAGTTCATATCACCACTTATAGTACACCCTAAGTATTTAAAGTTGTTCACTTGTTCCAATGTCTCATTCCGAATACTTACGTTTATCTTCTTTGTCTTTCTTCCGATAACCATAGTCTTTGTCTTGTTTACATTTATCTTCATTCCATATTGTTCACAGCTGTCATTCAGCTGCAGTAGCATATCCCTTAGTATCATCTCCTCTTCTGCTAACAATGCCATATCATCAGCAAATCTTATGCACTTTATTCTTCTTCCTCCTACTATCACCCCTCCCATGTTCTGAAAACAATTCTTCACTAACTCCTCTAAGGAGATGTTGAACAGCGTAGGTGATAGAGGGCATCCTTGTCGCACCCCTCTCCCTATTCCACTTCCCTCTGACAATTTTTCTCCTATCCTGACTTTGACTCGTTGTTTTATATAAAGATTAGTTATTAGCCTTCTCTCTTTCCAATCCACAATTTTCTTCAAGATTTCCATAAGTTTATTCCAATCCACTCTGTCAAAAGCCTTTTCCAGGTCCACAAATACTGCATATACGTGTTTATTTTTTTCTAGATAACTTTCGCCGATTGTTCGCAGCAGTCAATTGCATCTCTCGTACCTTTTCCTTTCCTAAAACCAAATTGCTCTTCTTCCAACTCCCCTTCCACCTTAGAATATAAACGTCTGTTCAGTATTCGCAGAAGAATCTTCGCTGAGTGCGATATAAGGCTGATAGTCCTGAACTCATTGCACTTCTTTGCATTATTTTTCTTCGGTATTGGCAGCAATACTATTTCCATGAAATCATCAGGCCATTCACCTTTCTTATATATTTCATTGCATAATGATAGTATTTGCTTCTTGTCTTCACCCAAGCATTTAACTTACTCAATGTGTATTCCATCAACTCCTGTTGCTTTCCCATTCTTCATTTCCCTAATCGCTAGCTCAACTTCTTCCCTTAGAATACAACATCCTTTTTCGTCTTCTGATACAGCTGCTTCATCTTCTATAGCTAAGTAATCTGGACGATTCCCTGTCTCATATAATTCTTCTATATATTTCTTCCATTTGTTCAAAATTCCTTGTTTGTCGGTTATTTCGTTACCGATTTCGTCTTCTATCAACCACATGGACTTCTTATTCTTATTTGTGAAATCCAAACATTTTACTTCGCGGTACATTAAATCATATCTTCCTTTTCTCTCTAGATCCTCTACTTCTTCACATTTCTGTTTCATCCAGTCTTAATTCGCCTTATCAGTTACTCTTCTTAGTTCGTTGTTTAGTTTCGTATAATTTCTTTTACCTTCTTCTGTATTGATTTTTTCCATTTTCTCCTTTCATCCATCTTCTCCAACATTTTCCCTGTGACCCGAAGTTTCTTATTACTCTTACCTTCTCTGTATCCTATTGTTTCTTCTGTTTCCTGTATATAGCTTTTTAGATGAGTCCAATATTCATTACTATTTTCAGGTGCGGATTCTACATTAGAGGCTTTCTTTTGAAAATGTTCTTCAAATTTTCTTTTTTCCTCTTCAAACAAACAAGTGATGTGGAATTTGAAAAAAATTTTTTCAAAAACACTGTTTCTGTGAAGATACAGCCATTTATCGAATGGTTTTTGTATTGGTTTTTTTCATATCTCACAACACTGTCCGGCTTTATATACCGGGTGATCAAGAAATAACAGGAGGTGTTCGGAGCCCTGTAGCGTCTTATGTACAAGACGACATAGAACAAAATTTGGCCACCATACATCTTAACGTATTAGGTTGCGATTTGTCAAGAAAAAAAAAAATAGTACCAAACAGCGCCGATAGGGGAAATTGTGGCGTTGCGGTCGAAAAAGTCAGCAAGAAATTTATGTATACGGGTACTTTGTGACACGATATCGAGGATAAAAGGAGGAGTTGCGAGAATTCTAGTCATTCTGCAAGAAGTCGCCCGTCGATAGCGTTGTCACTACGTGATCGTGCCTTATTAGTCAAGCTGTTTTATCAGCGGGATGAAAATGCCAATGCTGCTCTTCGTGAATACTGGCGGTTAAAACAGTTACGTAGAGGACCGATGACCATATCTAACTTACGAAGAATGGTTGAAAAATTTGAAAGAACAGGAACTCTTGGTGCGCAACCAGGCCGAGGACGTAAACGTATCAAGCAGGAACAAGTTGAAGAAGTTGCAACTGCCGTTCAGGATCAGGCGATAGCTAATAAGCAGGATACCAGCAGTGCACGTTTAATATCACGACAAACAGATATCCCGTTGTTTAGGTGCAGAAGATATTCCGTAAGAAACTGAAATTTTATCTGCGTAAGATAACATCCATTCATGAAACACCAAGGGGACAGAAATACCCGATTAGAGCTTGCTTTGAGATTTTTAGCTCGATTCGAAGTTGATGACGAGTGGCCGTGGCGGATATTATGGAGCGATAAAGCTCACTTCCATGTGCACGGTATATCAATACATACACAACTGCCGTATTTGGGATGATACAAATCCACACGTTGGTCAAGAGATCCCCTTACATTCGCCGAAAGTCACAGTTTGGTGTGGGTTCACATCTTCTTTTATCATCGGCCCGTACTTTTATAAAGAAGTTGGTAGAAATGGACTAGTGACTTGTTCTATCAATTCCGACAGGTATGCCGCTATGCTCGAGAACTTTGTGATACCTCAACTACAGCAAAGAAATTGTATCGATTTTCATGCAAGATGGTGCGCCCCCGCAGATCGGACGTCGGGTGAAGGATGTCCTGCGTCAACATTTCACAGACGCTAGAGTAATTAATCGCGCATTTCCCATGAATTGGCCTCCGAGGTCCCCCGATCTGAATCCTTGCGATTTCTGGTTCTAGGGCTACCTGAAAAGCATTGTGTACCAAGGACATGTTCCTATCTTAAAATATCAAATAACGTTACATGTCAGACGAATAAATGCTAATATGCTGCGAGCCACCGTCGAAAACCTCGTGTACCGCATGCAATTAGAGGAACATAAGGCTGTTGGTCACCTTGAGCCAAATTTCTAGCTATAATAAATGTTTTTCATTGGTATTTGTTGTGTTGTTATTTAGTGTTTCCATTGGCAGTTTTGTATTTTTTTCACACATTATGCTCTTGCTGCGCCAGAATTTCCCCTATAGGCGTTGTTTGGTACTAATTTTTTTTTCTTGACAAATTGAAACCGCATCCTTTTATGTGTATGGTGGCCAAATTTTGTTCTATTTCGTCCAGTACTTAATACACTACAGGGCTCGAACACCTGCTGTTATTTCTTGATCACCGGATAGTTTCGTATTGTAAGTTAACTTCATTTTTATATTCCACAATATTCTAAATTGCAAATGATTGATTGAAATCTTTTCTTTGCGAAACTCGGAGGTCAAGCTCTAAGTTTCGCAAAGCAAAGTTTTCCTAAAATCTTTTTAATTTAGAATAAATATAATTTTTTACATATATAATAATAATGAGCTTCCATTAAAAATCTTCTTTTTAAGTTACGTTTATTTTTATGCTAGTGTGTTAAAAGTGACTGTTTTTAACAATAATGAGCCAGATATAAAATCATTCATAATATCCGGAGAGAGGGTTGATTTACTTAAGCTAATAAAAAATGTACACTATGAGAGTAGTGTACAGGCATCCAATAATAAAAAAAAAAAGTTTTCTTTGTTTGTTTAAAGTGATAATTGCACTTTCGAAGAATAGTTTTTTGATAGTTGAACTTTATTTGTTCACTTTTTAACAAAATCTACAGGGTAATCGTACCGGTAATTGATGTATTTATTTACTATGTACACAAGCGACCCCGTTTTCTAATGTTTACAGTCACAAAAATCATACGAAATAGTCTGCAGCTTATCGTCTCTATCGAAATTGGACAAGTCAATTGGTTACTGTACGCTTCACAGATGAGTCATTTCAGTTTTCCCTCAGATTCGAGATGTGACAATGGTATTGCGCACCATCGCGAAAATATACAGAAAAGAGAGAGATATGGCGGGGATGGGGGCATGTTGTGGAAATGCATCATGATTGCACAACACACTGAACTAAGCTACTGGAAATAGGACTAACAAGTAAAAAGTACTCTGCAGCATTAATACCGCCAAGTACTGACTTTTCAATATCTTCCAAATGTAAACAAAAACATCCACTACCTGTAAAAGTTGAATAAAAGAAATGACAATCATCATCAAGCAAATGTAGTTCCTGGCAATAATCAACAACAGAGTTGCGATCATAACTACCTCGATAAGATAATTTTTTGTTAGTTTTAAAGAGATCTAATTATAATGAAAATAAGGTATGAATATACCTTATCATAATACATCATCTACTCATTACGAACTTTTCATTTGGAAAACAGGATTAAAAATCGAATTCATATTGTCTCCTTGTCAAATCATAGCGTCAACTTCAGACTTCATAAATTAGAATTATTTTATTCACTGAAATCAGGGCCGGAACTAGCCCTCCTGTCACCCGGGGCAAGGGTATATTTCGGCG
>JAFIDM010132387.1:21372-35924 GCA_023159025.1 Thereuonema tuberculata
TAACGGAATCTAAAAAGTAAAAGGTTTTTTTCTTCATTTGTTAATCTGAAATTACAGAAGTGGGTAACATTAAGAAATGAGACATTCAGTTAAACTTCAAATCATTCTTAAGTTTATTTGGTATTTTGGTTATAAATTGGTGTAGAATACTACATCTAGTACTTTTACTATTTCAATTTCAAACACATTGAGTTTTGGATACTAAATTTACTAATAGTCCTTATTCATTCTTGAATCTAAATAAATCAAATTGTCACTTTTCGAGCTCTTTTGGCAGCAAAGGTGTTAATAATATCAAAAGAAATAGATGATGTTCTCTAGTGCTCGATAGAAATGATGCTCAACTTAGAGAGTCTGTCTTGTTACATTGTGCTCCTCAAGTAGTTTTTTACAGGGCTTTGGAGCAGACAAAATTTGTAATTGCTCCGCTCCAGCTCCGCTCCGACATGAAAATACTTGCTCCATGCTCCGCTCCGTGCTCCGCTCCATATTCCAAATACATTTTTTAAGTCGTATTACCAAAGATCAAATATTATGATTTTTTAAGTAATTTTTTTAACTAAATTTTATTAATCATCATAATTAATTCTATAAAACAGAACAGCTGACAGTAAGTCATCTTTCATTGCCTGTCTTGTATCATTTAATACCAATTTTAAGGCAGAAAATAATCACTCGACACTGGCTTGTGTAGTGGGCATACTCGATGCAACTCGACAGGCAGCTTGAATTCGGTGTGGGTAACCGTCCATAGCTTCAAATGCTGATTTTACTTTGAGCCTACCCATAACCTCGATTACATGACAATCTTGGTGAAAATTCCTCTCAAATTCTTCTTCATTCGAATGTTGCATTTCTGAAACTCTCAAGACGTTTTTCCAGCTTGTCCAGTTCTTTTTCAAAATCATCATCTTCTGAAGAATTGTCTGCTGAAATCGAACTATTTGCTTTTCCTTTCTTGCTATTCGATGTGGATGCTCGGATTCAATTGTTGAGGGTCCAGCCTTTCACTCTCTTGCCTCATATCAAAACGTTTAAAAATCTTTAGTTTTTCGAGTCGTCGGGCGATATCCAAAAGTCCTTCTTTTACTTTTGTCGTTTGCGACGAACTCAGTAAAATTCTATACCGGGGATCTACGTAGACTCCGGCAAGAAAATGGGTGTTTTGGAAAAGATTTTCGTCACATTTTCGCATGGAGGTCAAAATTCCCATAGCAATTTGTCCGCCATTGTCTTGGAGAAATTTTGCAAGCTTTTGCCACTCCTTCATGTAAACTCCCGGAATTATGTAAGATGCTTGAAAAGTAAAATTTGGCTTTGCTAGATCTCTTGCCGTGCCGGCGTGGCCGAGCGTTCTTGACGGCGGTCTGCCGTGCAGGCATTGTGTCGGCACCCGGGTTCGATTCCCGGTCGTGGCTTGGCTGTTTCAATTCCCTTTCCTGTGTTTGTTAGCCTCTTCTTCACTTTCTCTTCGGTCTGATGTCATTCCTTAATGGCGTCCTGGAGCAGGCAACGGGAAACCACCCCAGTATCTTTCCCTAGGTGTTTCTGGGAGTTCCACGTGAATTCCATAGAATTGGACCTGTCTCCGGATCTGTCCGGATGGATGGATGGATGGATGGATGGATGGAGGAGATCTCTTATATTCTTAGTTTCGTGCCATTCGGCTTTAGTTAATATCAACTCTGGCTCCAGCCGCAGCTATTTGTTCATAATAATCTTGAAAAACAAGTAGACGATCAATCATTGCAAAGTATTTAGAAGAATACTGCGAATATTTGGGGTTCGTAATTTGATGAAATCATTTAAATAATGAAGTTATGCAAAATTTAAATAAAACACAAGTATCAATAATAGCTTTTATAGACTTTAGCAAGGCTTTTGATAATATTGACCATAAAATTCTATTAAAAAAATTAGAAAATTACAGTATAAGAGGAGATTTTCATGATCTTATCAAAAATTACTTAAAAAAATAGAAAATCCAAAATCCAAATAAATAATTTAATAAGTAAAACTCAGAATTTTAAGAGAGGTGAACACGCTTAAAATTTAGGTCCTTTTTTATTTCTATTGGTGATATTATTAAAAAGTGCAAGATTTACATTTATGCCGAAGATGTAATACTAATAAGTAGCAACCAAAATCAAACTTTTACTTCAATAAATCTTCAACAAGATTACTCTTCAATAAGAGTAAAATATAAAATTTTGAATAGAAGAATAGAAGAAAAATTTATTTATAATGCAGTCTTGAAAAATACATATAAAAATTCTTCTGGAAAAATTCTTCTAAACAAAACAAGACTTAGTTGGTTGAAGATTTTCAACATTCCTACTATAAACAATAAGTTTCATTTTAGAGTAAATGAATATATTTACTCAAAAATATTTAGACAAATAAATTGGAATAATTATAATTGTAATAATTGTAGAGAAATCAAAAACCAATTAATATGTGATATAGTCAATAAAAATGTAGTAAAAAACTTCTAATCTATGCTCTAACATTAATTAAATTTTGTTATTGAAAAGACACACATTAAACTTTCCAGCACCTATAAAACAGAAATAATTATGTAATTACACCTAATAGGACTAGTAAACATTAAAAAAAAAAATCTGGAGCAGTGGAGCAGTCAAAAATTTGTGTGCTCCGGCTCCGCTCCAGCTCCGGGCAAAAACCCATTGCTCCACTGCTCCGTGCTCCAGCTCCGGGCTCCGCTCCAAAGCCCTGGTTTTTTACTATTTTCAATTTGAAAGCTTCTTGCGGCTGAAGCAACTGTAACTGGTAAAGTTAGAAAAATCTTCAATGCCTTAGTCAAGTTTGGATAAACATCTTGAAGCCCTGGTTTTTAAATAATCTGGAGCATTGCCTTTGCATGTGCCGTTTTAATCCATCGTCAATTTCCATCGCATGGTGCTTGAAGCTTTCTACTTCTTGAAATAGTTTTTTTTTGTTCAAATCCGTTTTGTAGGAATCCGCGACTTTTTCAGCTTCTAACCTTAGCTCTGCAACACTCATTTTATTCATTATTTTTCCATTCAGGAAACTAAATTTAAAGTTTACTTCTTCCAGAGCTTTAAATCGAACATTCATGTCATTTAAAATGATATCAAATATTCCCCTCAATCCCACTTTAAAAGAGTCTTCTTGCGATAATCCACTGATCTCATCTTCAACAGCTCTTCAAACATTATCTTTTTTTTCCTTTTCCGTTTTTCCTCAAATTCTTGAGGGACATCAAGGCTTTCAGCTATTCTTCTGGCTTCCGAAATAGCATCTTCTGGTGCATTGCTCCTTATTGATTCTAAATCTCTTATTAAGCCCTTGATGTGTCTCGCAGCTGTGTCTACGGTGACATCATCCCTTTGTAGGTATTCTGCTCCAGCATTCTGCTCCAGAAGCATGGCAGGACAATAAATTCAAATTTGCAAATGTTTTGTGCCAAACATCTAGCTTCCGCTTTTGTTTCAGGATTACAGAGCGAACTTTCGACCAATTCCTCTAAAGCATAAATTCAAATAGTTTAAATGCTTATGAAAAACATCCACTGACTCCTTCCTTGCTGACCATCTGGTCTTACTCAGGGATTTTAAGGAAATTGGCACATGCTTCTTTAAAACTTCCCATCTTGAAGTAGAAGATGAGAAAAAAACAAAGAGACGGTTTACTATGCCAAAAAAAAATTGGGCTTGTAGAGAGAGCTCAGCAGCATGCACACTAACTAAATTTAAGGAATGAGCTGAGCATGGTATAAAACATGCCAGCTTATTTTCTGTTAGAATTCTAGTTTGAACTCCCTTATAAATGCCGGCCATGTTAGCTTCATTGTCATAAGACTGGCCTCTGCAATTTTTGGTGTCCAATCCGTCATTTTGTAATTTTTTTAAAATTTCTTCCGATATTCCTATCATGAATAATAAAAAAATGTATAAAACTCTGTTATATCAGGTCCAGTTTCAGTCATTTTCACATACCGAATAATTTGGGTCATCTGTTCTTTGTGGCTTATATCTGGGATAGCATCAAATATAATTGAAAAATATACTCAATAACAAAAAAAACGACGCACCTAGAAGTTGTCCGATGGAGACAAAAATTGGTGGAGAGGAAGATTATGTACAGAATAGAAAATGATTAAAATTTCAGACAAATTGAATGATTTATTTCAGAGTTACAGAGTTACAAAGTAACGAGCTCAATAAAGTGTTTACCCACCTCTACCCTGAATGCAAGCTGCCACACGACGTGGCATAGAGTGATAAAGCTCCCTGATGGTCTCCTGCGGTATTTCTTGCCAGATTTGCTCCAATTGTCGGGCTAGGTCATCCACATTCCCTGGTGGATGCAGTCGTCTTCCCATCATATCCCAGACATGCTCGATTGGAGAGAGATCTGGGGATCTGACTAGCCAAGGAAGTGTTTCACAAGCTGCAAGACAGGTCATAGCAACATGTGCCGTATGTGGTCTGGCATTATCTTGCTGAAAAATAAGGCCAGGGTACTGCAAAAGTAAGGGTAGCAAAACAGATCTCAGAATGTCGTCGACGTACCGCTGTGCTGTAAGTGTGCCGCTAATGACGACCAAAGGGGTCCGGCTATCAAGGGAAATGGCACCCTAGACCATAACTCCTGGTTGAGGGCCTGTATGGCGTGCAATAGTGAAAGCAGGATCGGTACGCTGCCCTGGACGTCTCCAGACGTCTGCGACGATCGTCAGGACACAGTTGGAAGCGGGATTCGTCGCTAAACACTATACGTCCCCAGTCAGCATCATTCCAACCGGATCGAGCCAAGCACCACTGTAATCTGGCCCGACGGTATGCAGACGTGAGTGGCAGGTGGCGTAGCGGTCGGTACAAGCGTAGATGTCACTCTCTCAGCCGTCTGTGAAAGGTCATGGTGGACACTCATGTGCGGGCCGCACGTCTGATGGTTGATAACGATGATTCAGGCGCTGTGACAGCTGATTTGACAATCACTCTATCCTCCCGCTCTGCTGTGGCCCTAGGGCGACCCTAGGGCTTCATGACGCTGAAATCTGCCATTGTCCACCCATTCCTGCCAGCATCTTCTAATCGCCGCATCATTTCGACCCACATAACGAGCGATTCTCTGATTTGCCCAATCTGCCTCTTTCAATCCAATGATATGACCTCTTTCAAACTCTGATAGTTGCATGTAATGAGCTCGAATCCTGCTGCGAGGCATTTTTTCAGTCGTTGAAAGGTATCTAAATCACAATGCAACAGAAATTTTGACCATCAGATTGAGAATCGCTTCTTATATACACCTGCTGAGTGCGCAGTTCCGATGCGCTGTAGCTCTCACTATTCATTCATTGGACACCAAAGTTTAATCATTTGCATGGGCGGTCCCAATGTCTTTGCATACGAAATTTCATTACAATCGGACAACTCCTTCTAGGTTCGTCGTTTTTTTTTTGGTAATGAGTGTATTTGGCATCTTTCACATCTTTGGGAATATCTTCTCTTACTTTGCTGCTAATTAACGTGAGAAATTCATTTTGTATCTTATGGGAAAAAATATCGAATCTGACCTTTTCTATTGCGATCAATATGATCACGTAAATCAGCATTGTAATGGGAAATCAAATCGATTGTGTTTAAAAATCTCCCACTTCTTGGATCACCAAAATTATCTAGCTCAGATGATCCTCTTAATGGCCCTCCTTGTTTTGCTAAAAATACTATTGCATCAATGATACAGCAATGATACATTGATACAATGATCAATGATGCACTTGTCTCCAGTGAGTTTCTTCTCTTGCTATATATTCCTGTACCTCTTTATCTACTCCTCCCTTTTTCATTGAAGTTTCAAGTGATTTCCAAGAACAAAAACTTCCCTCCAAAAATTTATCTGCATTTAACCACAACGAACCGAAAGTTGCCACACAAGCTGAAGCACCTACGAAGATCGGTTGTAAGTTGCATATGGCCGATTGAAACTGGGCAGGGATAATTCTCAATTAATAATGAATTTTTAATATCTATGTGATATGATTACTGCTTTTTAAATTACTTCAAATTAAATTAAAATAAAATTGAAGACGTTAAAAACTAAATCGCACAAATAATGCTGTATTATTTGAAAAATTGTAACATATAGAAAATAATTTACTATTTCTTCGCTTTTTCGGCGCCCCGTGTCTGGGCTGGCGCCTTCGACATCCCCTCCAAACCGGCGCCCCCTCCAAGCCGGCGCCCGGGGCAGATACACCCACCTGCCCCCCCCTAGTTCCGGCCCTGACTGAAATAATAGGAAATACAATGAAAACTTATTATTTGAATTACTTGAAGGAGAATTTCATCAAATTCTAGCTGAAACTATGCACTGTTTGTTCATAAAAGTATTGCTTAATTGTAGTCAAACCTGGACTTAGGTCCAGGTTTTGTTTCATCGGTGTCACATTGCTAATGGCAACTGTTGACAATATACGTGGATTTGAAACTTAAATTTTCTAGAGAATAATGATTATTAGGGTACTGTATTCGTTTTTTAGGTTATGGTCAATAAATTCATATCATTTCTGTTTAAAAAGTAAATTTTTAATATTTATTAGTATTATGCTTTCCAATTTTATCGGGTTTCCATTGAGGAATAATCTTATAAAATGTTTTATAAGAGAAAGAAGAGAAACTGCAGTGTTTTATCTTTAATGTTCAAGGTCACTTCCGTGAGGGTAAGAGCGGCATGGTTAAGCGCGGGAAAAATAGTACCGCGTGAACCATGTTGGAATATAGTATTGGTTAAGGGTTAATGTTATTGTTTTTTGGCGCGAAAAAAATAGAAGGGAGGTCTTTGGAGAGACTAAAAGAGGCAGTTCAGAGCTGGTTACCCGCGGTGAACGGTCAGCGCATGTCTCGGGAGGCGAGACTTTAATCACGACCGAAAATGTGAAAGTGTATCCCGAGGAAGCGTTATCCGACTTATGCAATAATTTTCCGACTTACCGACGACCTATAAGGGAGTACAAGGATTAAATAATTCCGCCCCGAATCCACAATCGAAGGAGGATCAAGTTCGTCGTCCATCGTCACACAGCCGAAGGGCAAGTTGCGTCGACCGGAACAAAGCAGGAGGTTATCGTAAGTAACGAAACGCATTTTTGTCCGGGAATAGTGCTCAAAAGGGGAACGAAAGCAAGACCGATGCCGGTTAAAGCAGACATGTTCAAGTCCAAAGAGCAGTCAATTTAAAAGCGAAAAGTAAAGATAAAAGAATCAAGGTTAACTAACTTTGGGTTGAGTTGATTGTTTAGGTGGAGAATTTCTCAGAAGGAGAAATTAAAATTAACTGATTATTGCATCGCGTTAAACTAGTGTCTAAAAGACTAATGTTTATACAGTAAAACCCCGTTATTACGCTCGTCAAGGGACCATGAACTATAAGCGTAATAAGCGGGATAGCGCTATAGACGGGAAATGATTTATGAGATGGGGAAACATTTAGACACCATTTTACAGGAAAGATACTTGATTCTGCAATAGATATAGTGCAAATGTGGGCTTATTTCCTATTAAACAAAATCTTTGATTGTGGTTTGCCGTGTGTGTGTGCTACTGTTATGAATTATGACATTTTCAATGCGGTTCAAGTAACTATTAACATCAATTGATACACCACTAGGAGCAACACTAATATATCTTCGGAGCGGATTTAATGCACTGCCCGCTATTTCACGCGCCTTTTCTTGAATGATTGGGCCACTTAATGGCACTGATTCATCACGGGACTGATGAATCCATTCAATTAGAATTTCCTCGGCATCTTAATATTTTCCACACTTTACTTTTTTACGTTTGCAACCACCCTTCGCTGCATTGGTAATTTCATTCTTATTTTTTATTATTGTTCTCAGACTGGATGAGGGAATTCCTAGAGATTCTGCGAAATCCTTCTGATTTAGTGTAGAATTCTCGTCGTACTTACGGAGAATTTCCAATTTTTCACTTATAGAAAGGGATTTCCGCTTCGAAATTTTGCGCTAACTTACTGTATCACAGACCCGCACTTCAAAGAGTTCAAAGATTCCCTCCTACCAGGGAAAGAAAAGAATCTTTACAGTGTTACATTTCTTTTCGATTCAAAATTTCCGATATAAAAAAAGCGCTACAAGCGGGATTTGAAGCGTTATAAGAGGGTAAAAGTATACAGTGTTACATAGAAAATTCCAGGGACCGGACGAAACGAGCGTAAAGAACGGGATAGTGCTATAAGCGGGAGCGTAATAACGGGGTTTTACTGTACTTCATTTAAGGGCGGTAAATAAGATGAAGGACCGCTTAATAGCAGGAAAACTGTATTTGACTGCGGAACCCCAGGGAAAGCCATTGTTCCACTAGAAAACATTACGGGTTGAGTCATGTTCCGAAGTGTCAAACGAGTCGTCATTGAATTGTAATGATACTCATGCATTACACAGACTCTAGTGTATATGATTGATCGGCATATGCAAGTGAAAGTGAGCACTGCTTACAGTTTTTATAGCCGAAACATATTCCACAGACTTTAGTGGGTTTATACAAATACATACAGGTGAAAGCCAACCAAATCACTAGTGAAAGTAACACAAAGGTGATAATTTACAGCGTTATAGTGAAAAATAAGTGTGGTCTCGATAAGACGATTCAAACTGACAAGGGAACCTCTCGAACCTTAAAATCGCAGATTTTAATGAAACTTTGCAGAATGAATCATTAGATTGTGTTAATTAAATAACGTGAATCTTAGGTGCGGAATCGGTCGCCAACCGGGCTAATTTTTGGCCCAAAGTTTGGTCGTTTTACCGTCACCCACCAGACCGCGACAGCTGTCTTCAATTAACGCAGAGAAAGTAGTGTCGAAGTACAGTAACGCCATCTGGTAACGAGTTCTGATATAACCTTATTCACTGATAAGAAAGTCACTGATAAAATTTGAATGTTTCCAAATTCGGAAAGATTATTCAACTTATTCTAACTGGAATAGAAGCAGATTTAAGGGAAACCTTCTACATGAGTTCTATATTTTATATATAATATAAACACACTAATGATATTTATTTATTTATCGATTAGGCGTCGTAAAATCATAAAAAAAACCCACACTGCTTGTGAATTTTAATGCATTTTTATTGTTTTAAAAGTATAGATGGATTACTTAATAAAATATTTTATATATTTGGTCCATTATTAAAAAATGTTCTCGTTATTTATTTTGGTATTATTTTTTATTTCTTTAATAGCTTAAAAATGAGAAGTGCATAGCTTTGACAGCTTATAACTTACCTTCGAAATCACGAATCAAATCCGTGGAAAGGATTTTATTTTTATAATAAGTATTATTTTCTCGTATTTTCTTTTTTCTAATAGTAAGTCCCCTTTTTTTTGGTCATATTTTTTTTCTTTGATTATCTTTATTTTAAGATCTTTTATTGTCTTATATGATTAACTTAGTGAATAAAGAAATGTACAATCTTACAAAAAAGAGAAAGAAATTGTTGTGGCAAACAAAACAAAAAGCAAAAGAAAAAAAACTATAAATTTGTTTGGATTACGAACCAAAAAATCTTTGTATAGAAGAAGGAAAATTCCGTAATTTTAAAAATTGACAATGAAAATGATCTTTTAAAAATTCAATAAGATAAAACCAGTGAAAGAAAACAGAAGAAATTAATATTCACCCTAAAACATATAATTTTGATAGTTTACATAACTGGAAAGAATACAATAATTTGGTTAATTGTCAAACTAATTTGAATTGTGTGTTTTTAAATATAAGAAGACTTAAGAAAAAATTTTGATTTTTTAAAGGCTAATATAGAGCAAATTATTGATTATATTGATGTAATTATTTAAGCAGAGGTTAATGTTAACTTGGAAGAAATCAAAATCTTTAAGCTAGATTTATTTAATACTATATTTAAATTACGTGAAACTAAAAAAGGTGGTGGCTTGTTAATATTTTATAAAAATTTTTTTAAATATAGATACTTGGAATATTGATTGTAAATCTTTTGAAAATGTAATCTGCACTGTAAAGAAAAAAAGTAATAAATTTATATCAACGTAAAGAAATAGAAGCAACTATAATAGCAATTTACAGATCACCTAATAGTAATAAAAATTACTTTATTATAGAATTAAATGAAGTTATACAAGAACTTAATAAGAAAGTTAAAGACAAACATCCACTTTTATCAATTGGTGATATAATTATTAATTTATTAGATAATAAAAATAATCCATTAATATAAAATTATGTAGAAATATATCATAATCTTGGTCTTAGGAACTATATCTATGCTGTTACTAGAGATGTTAAAACAAATATCTCTCACTCCAAAACTTGTATTGATCACTGCTTTGCAAAAGCAAATAAGTTTAAAATTACATACATACATACATACATACATACATATCCTTTCCCGTTCCACCAACTGTGGGTCTAGGAATTAACTAAGCCTCTCCACCTCTCCCTGTTCTTCCAAGCCTCTTCTCTACATATTCTTTCCCATGGGATGCCTCTCTCTTCCAGGCTGTGCTTCACATCATCCAGCCATCGCTTACGCGGTCTCCCTCTTGGTCTCTTCTCTCCTTATTTTAACTCATGCCAAACCTTAGGAGTCCTATCATCTTCCATTCTTTTCACGTGCCCGAACCACCTCAGCCTTCCCTCTTCCACCTTTTTCCTCAAACTTTTTACCCCCAAATCCTCCCGGATATCCTCATTTCTCATTCTATCTAATCGAGTCTTCCCTACTATACCTCTAAGAAACTTCATCTCCCCAGCTTGAAGTCTACTCGAGTCTCTAGCATTCATCACCCATGTCTCCGCTGCATAGGTGACTATAGGCACGTAATACATTTTATAGATTATTTCTTTTGCCTTCCTTGGGACTTTTTTTAATCCCATATCAGGTGTCTCACTCCCTGGTATAGCTTTCCCCCTTTCTCCAACCGTCTTGTGATTTCATGCTCCACTCTACCATCACTTGTTATTTCGGTCCCTAGGTAAGTAAAACTATCTGTGATCTTCAATGCCCTGTTGTTTATGCAGATATCCCTTTCCAGGTTTTTGTCCCGTCCCACCACCATCACTTCACTTTTCTCTTCGCTAACTTCAAGATCCACTAGTTTCAGTTGTAGAGTCCATTCATCCAATTCCCTCTGTATGTCAACAATTTTCTCATCTCATATTACAATGTCATCTGCGAAGATCATATGCTTTGTGTCTTTACTCTGTTTTTGTAAGTTTTCCTTAACCTTTCTTCCTACCCATTCCATTATTATATTGAACAGCATTGGCGACAAAACACTCCCCTGCTTTAATCCTCTCTGGATTTCAAACCAACCAGTTGGCCCTTCTGTGGTTCTTACTCTACATCGGTTCACCCTATATATTTCTCTTATCCAGTTCATTATGTATGGATCCACTCCCAGTTCCTCTAGACTTTGCCATATGTATTTCCTGTTCACCATATCGTAGGCCTTTTTTATGTCGATGAACACCATATACACTTTCTTCCCAAATTCCCACTTCTTTTCCACCATCTGTCTCACTGAAAAAATCAAATCGATTGTACTTCTCCCTGGCCGGAACCCATGTTGTTCTTCACCTAACAATCTCTCGCACTTAGTTTTCATTCTGTTCAGGAGAATTCTTTCGAACACTTTAGCGCATTGGCTCATCAAGGTGATTCCTCTATAATTCTTACAGTCTCCTGTTCCCCTTCTTGAAGATCGGTATCACTTCTCCTTTTACCCAATCTTCAGGTACTGTGCCTTCCTCCCAAACTGTCCTCATCACTCTATACAACCATTGTGCTCCCACCGGTCCTGCAGCTTTCACCATATCTATAGTAACTTCATCCGGTCCACCTGCCTTATTATTTTTCATTACTTTTACTGCCTCTTCCAATTCTTGCCATGATGGTGGGTTTCCTTTTGACCATCCACCTTTACTTATCTCCACTTGGATTCCCTTGGCGTGCTCATTTTCCTGTTCTTTGTTGTTCAAAAGGTTTTTAAAATAGCTCTCCCACAGCTTCCTTATCTCCGCAGCTGTCTCAATTGGATTTCCCTCTTCTGTTTCCAATATTGAAGCCCCTTCAGTTGCTTTTCTCTTATTTCTGATCATTCTGTATAGAAGTTTTTTGTTCCCTTCTACATCTTCTTCCAGTTTCTTTGTGAATTCGTCCCATGCTTTCTCTTTCTCTTCCCGTATTATTCTTCTGCACTCCTTTTTCTTGTTCTCATATAAGCCTTTCTTTATTATCTCCTCTCCATCTTTTATTTTCCTGCTTTTCCACAATTCTCTCCATGCTTTGTTCTTTTCCCTCACAGCTTTTACTGTATTCTCGTTCCACCATTCACTTCGCTTTGCCTTCTGGTTAGCCCTTCCTGAGGTTCTCCCACATACTTTTTCTGCTGCCTCGACGAAAAGCTATCTTGAACTTTGACCATTCTTCTTCAACTCCTGTAGTACCCTCTCTTGGCAATCCTGTCGTTATCAGTTCTTTAAAATCTTGTTTAACTTCTTCCTTATTCAACTTCCATATCTTAATTCTTTTAACAGACTTCATTGTTCTCAACTTCATCGGTCGTATCTGAAGATCCCCTACCAATAGTCTATGATCGCCATCCATTGCAACGCTTGGGATCACTTTAACATTCTTTAATTTTTCTCCCCAACCTTCATCAGTAATAATGTAGTCGATTATACTCTTAGTTACACCATCCCAGCTATACCTTGTAATCATATGATTTTCTCTCTTCTTAAATCTGCTGTTTCCCATTCGTAATCCGTTCCTTTGACACAAATCCAACAAGTTTGCTCCCTCCACATTCCTGTCTCCCCATCCGAAGGCGCCTAGAACTCTCTCATACCCCTTTCTATCCTTTCCCACTTGTGCGTTAAAATCTCCCATTATAATGTTGCACTTTTCAATATTTATTTCCATTAGTTCTTCAAAACTTTCTTTTTCTTCTTTGGAGCAGCCTACTTGGGGAGCATAAATTTGCGCTACTTGTACCATCTCATTACCATTTTTAATTTTGATACTAATCATCCGTTCTGACAGATATATCACCTCTTCAACTAAAGTTTTTACTCTGTCGTTTACTATGATAGCTACTCCATTTCTTGCTGCCCTGTCGTTCCCTTTCCAGAAAAGTTTGTATCCCGACCTCAAATCCTTCTCTCCCTTTCCCTTCCATTTTGACTCACTGAGTCCAAAGATGTCTATATTCCTCTCCTCCATCACTGTAATCAGTTCATCTACCTTCCCATTCAAAGTAAGTATATTCAGCGTCCCAATTCTTAAATTTGTCATTTTCCCATTCTCACTCTTTCGTAATCCATTTGTAAAATTCGTGGTCCGTTTGTACATTCCGGGTCGTCGTCTGCATCTGTCCTTTCCGAGGCTAGTTCCTGTTTTGAAAGCAAACAAAAATCCACTACTGGCTTGCTAGGCCTATCGTAGCTTCACCATGGCCCCGTCAGCCGTCACTTTTCGGGGTTCCCGTAGAGCCTTCACAGCTACCGTAACGGTCCCGGGGCCCACGAAGTCCCCACTGTACTTCACCCCTACAGGCAGTCCCCTACTTCATGCCGTTGCCCGTCTCCCACCGCTTGGAGGAGGGGTTGGACTTATGGGAGACAAGTTTAAAATTGTTGGAAACATTATTAAAAATGATAGATCACTATTTGGTTTTATTGCAAATTAAGTATTTTCACTTGAATTCTCAAAATATAAATGAAATTCTTGAATACAATAAATCAAATTATATTTCAAATCACATCATCAATCGAATCAAATATATACAGACAGACGAACTTAGCCAATATATACATATATATATTTAATTGTCTAAGTTCGTCTGTCTGTCTTTCTGTCTGTCTGTCTGTCTGTCTGTAACTCGATATAATTAAGCTATTATGATAGATCCAACGGTTCTCAATGGTACCATTGAATCAAAGGTACTCAAATTGGATGAAAATATTAATTCATTGTGTCATTCCATATTGTGTCCATGAAATTTTATTCTTGGGAACTGATCTCGACAACTGAAATTCTGTCGAGGTCAGTTAAAAACCAAATAATTTAGTTACCACTGCATCCATTTTAATGAAATTTGGCATACTTAGTTGTTTACGCTGATTTCGAAACTCAAAACCATTTTTGCCGTAGAAGCTTCGTTCGCAAGTTAGCGTAGTATTTAGATTACAAAAGTGAGTTTTAAATGCCTTTCGGCGTTATGGATCAAAAATAATAATTATTTCATTCTTACTTTTAGTAAAATTTATTTACAAGAACAAACTTTAGATGGCGTTTCATCGTTTTTGTATAAAGACAGATCCAAAGAAAACAAACATTTATATTTTAATAAAAATAAATGATTTATTATAAAAAAATTTTTTTTAAAAATTGTCAAGTTGCTCATTGCTGCAGAGCAACTGTTGTTTTATTTTATAAGGTCTACCATTATCTATTTTTTTTTATTTTATAAGACCTTATAAAATAAAACAACATTAATGAGAAA
>JAFIDM010132388.1:0-21511 GCA_023159025.1 Thereuonema tuberculata
TTTATTTATTTATTTATTTATTTATTTATTTATTTATTTATTTATTTTTGCGATCTTATTATGATGGTATTCGAAAGTTGTCACATCAACTATTTATCACAACTTGTTTATCACATAATTTACATTTGGCGAACACTCGAACGTAGCTATCAATTCTCAGTATGCGTTCTTTAAAATTCTGATATTCGATTGTAGTAAATCCAACCGATCCAATAAAACTTCGTATTTGAAGATTTTTCATCATTCTTTAAATTGTGGTGATTAGCTCGACTGTTTTCGATTTTTGAGAGGAATTTTTTGGAAGTGCCAAGAAACATGAATTTTCTTTAGCCGTTAACTCAACACGTAATGTATTGATGTCCTTTGGATTTTATATCTAAAGTGCACATTTTAATCGTGATTAGAGTTAAGGGCTTTCTAATGTTAAGGGCTAATTTGAAAGGTCTAAAAAATATCTGACGTTTTCGAAGGAAAGAAAGGGTTCTTCCTATTGGAGGTACGTTGCAAATTTATAAGAAATTAACTGTATCTGGCATGCGTTGCAATGCCACTCAAAGATTGCGATATTTGGTAAAACTTTGTGAATCAATGGACCATTTGAGGATAGGCGGGCTTCGTAGTTACAAAATATCCCACCAGGCTAGTGCTTGGCTTGTGGGATAAACAAAGCCATGTGCTTTGTTTTAACCTGTGTAGATTTAGAAGAAATATTATATTAAAGAAGGATATTCCAAGCGTTTTTACAGAATTATTACAATAAGGAACTGCACAGTACTGAACCATTCCATCTTGAAATATCAAAATCGACGAGTTTTTGAGTAATTCACACTAAGTTATATACTCGCTCTATGGGCTTTCTGTTTGTTTATCCCACAAGATCCCTCAGCATGTGCTTACACGTCGTACGTGACATCGGTAGGGGCAAAAACCTCTAGTGATCCATTCGTCTGTGGATGCTGCGATTTTACAGAAGTTTGTTGGCAATGTGATACATTGTGTGTATTCATCGATTGCCATTTTCCCATTCCCAATATCCAACAATTGTTTTGCGAAACGTTCAGTGGGTGCAACATGTTGTAGTTGTACGCGCACATTAGTCTTCAAAGTCAATTTCTGAACGTGTCGCCATGCAACTAATGATTTCAGACATTTCATTTATGGCGTTCAGAAATTGACTTTAGCTATTGCGTTTGTCCTGTCCGTCCATCCGTATTTGTCCACCTTAACAACTCCCGAACGGAAGGTCAGATCGACAACGGACTTCACCATCGTGTTCAGAGACCCAAACAATTCAGAAACCTTCGCGGGCGTGAGCACAGTAACTCATCAAAATTGTATCGCAATCTGATTAATGGTATAGGAACGCATACGGGACAACAAGCAAAGAAGCATTCATTTTTTTATATTAATACAAATAAAATAAAATAAAATTTCTTGAAATATCACTTTGTTAGTCCTAGAGTAATTATTTCTGAGCGTACGAAGTCTTTGATACGAAACACACAGAAAAAAGCACAAAAACCGTTTACATAGTTATAAAGGGAATTTTTTATAGGTATTGTTTGTATTAATTCATTTATCTTTCTCAGAGATCGGCATCTTCTTCCGGACACTTTGTGGAAGAAATCCATCATCTAATGTTAATTGATAATAAAAATAAGGCTATCAAATAAGGCTATTTAAGTAACATAAAATCACAAATTCGTGTGTGAGATCTGATGCTGTTTATCACGGAAAGTCTCAACATTACGTGACAAGCTGAATGAGGGCTGTAAATTTATTAAATTCAGGCTGAAATACATATATGGATTATTTTTATTAGGATAATTTCGGCTGGTTGGCCTGATCCGGCCTGGGGCCGTCGATTGCCGACCTCTGGTTTGGCTAAATTTACAAATTCACATTTTAAAGTAAAACATTATTAATGATATAAGCAGGCAATAATATTATATATTGCATAATAAGATCATTATTATATGCAATACTCTTATCATAAATTATTCTTTTTCGAGGTTTGTGACTTGGGACTACAAAGGTGTTAGGTAGTGCTTTATTTTAGTAAATATTATTATTTACAGCAGAATATATTGAAGCTGTCTCTGGCTGAAACATCAAATTGATGTCTCTCAATTACAAAATTAAAATTAATTTTGATGATTATAAAATTAATGCCTTTGTTTATATCATCATCACTAAGAGCAGACGCCCTACACTGTAGAACAAGGTTTCGATAAAAGGCAATAAAATTAGTTTTTAAACTTGTAATTAATAGTTTAAAATATGTAGGAAAAATTTATTTAAATAAAATCCATAAGTTTCATAAATTACTGATATTCCTAAAGGGATTTGTTGTTTTACTTATTAATAATAAAAATTGTCAGGATTCCAAAATTTTTTATCAGTGAAAAGGGTTCCTCGATTACCGCTACTGTTGAAGAAACGAACCATTCCGCAATTCAAGTATTGTTATTAAGAAGTCACAACAAGTTATCTTTTATATACTCTATTTATAATAGCCTTTAAGGGACTCTTGATATTATTTTTTAATATCATAACTTTGTGATAAGATTGTATCATAATTTTACATGATACAATCACGAATTTTAGTTTTTAGCGGCCCCTAGGTTACAGCTTGCCTATAAAACATAGGGGACCGCTCTTGCGTTTTTGCTTGCTGGATGTCACACTTTGTAGTGGCCAAACAGTTAGAGATGAAACCTTCACCATTGTGTTCAGCATCAAAAAGTAGGTGATACGTCCAAAACATCAGACCTCTAGGACCACTCCCTGACCGGATGGGGGGGGGGGGTCAATAGTCGATGCTTCAATGCGTTTTTCTTTTATTATATCTCAGCAACCGTTTGTCTGGCAAAAACGTGACCACCACCAATGTGTTCAGAAGGGTCGATTTTGTGAGGACGTCTATCGCCAATTTCCTCTTTATCGGAAACGACCACTTTTGACCCCCCAACTTCCGGTTTGCTGTAGGCGTCCATTGGGTTATTGTAAACGCTGGTTAGGTGCATTCTATTTTTATTTATAAAATTATGCATGTTGCGGTGCCGCTTTGCTTTTAACACTGTCTAAAAGCATTAATTATCTAGTTTTTTTTTGTTTGTTTTTTATGTTAATGCGTTTTAATAATGTAATAAGTTTTAATGTAACTTTATTATAGGCATTGTAATACGCTAGTGCAGTTTCTATATCATTATTTCTGTTAATCGCATATATCACTACACAATTTGGTTTTTAATTAGTAAAGTTGACTGAAAAATTAAGGTTAAATCAGAAATCTTTTGTTGATTTCTTTATTTTATTTTATTATTTAAAAGTAATTCTCGAGAAGAATATACGAAACAACATTATTTCAATTGTTTTCAATTGTAAGCTTTGTTTCTTTGTTTGTTTGTAATTTCTTATAAGTTTTTCTTATTTTAGTATTATTTGAATCGATTTGTCTGAGTCATTTTCTTAAACTCAGCAGCAAATAGTTCTACCATTGATGAGATTCTTGGAATTGTGCGACTGCCATCCTTCCATTGTCCTTTAAATCATTCTTTATTCGGTTCACGAAAATTTCCTTGGGTGAGTGACATTAACATCCTAATTTCCTTCCTCTTCTAACAACCAGGTCTTTTTCTTTTTACCTCTTTATCTTTCCCAGAGATGACACAGTCACTGTTTTATGTTTCTTGGCAGACATCACTGACATTTTTTTCTCAATTAGTAAAGGAATGACTTCTTTTTTCCTAATGAAATACAGGAAAAAGAAATGTACACTTGTGAAGGCTAACAATTAATATTAGGTTTTGTGATTATTAGCCTATTTCCTAAGGAACAGAATGACTATATATGTGCATGTGTTTGTGTCCCTTTCAACTGGTGAATGGCTCTTCTTGAAATTTGGCGTACAGATGTCCGGACATGGGACCGTGTGACTTCTGTACTTGATTTTTTTTTTCCATTTGAATCCTGTCGAAAAAGTTTGTGCGTAAAGATGACAGGAATTTATTTAGAGAACATTAAAGGCGAAAACACTGAATATTTCCTAACAATGCATTTAATCCATATTTTCATGCGTGTTTTGATACCGCTTAGTATAAATTAGATTTAGACAACGTAGGTAATTATAGGCGAATTTAATCGATTATCAACAAAAGAAAAATTTATAAATAATTTGTGCATTCGGCAGACATTACAATTTTAGAAAAGGAACAGGGTTTTAAACCAACTTTGTATTTTTTTCACGTCTTTTAAAAAAATAAATAAATAAAAAATAAAAACCGCAACATATTGCATAAAGTAGGCTTCAACTTCTTTTAGGAATATGCTGGTTTTTATTAATGAAACAATGAAAGCAATTATCACTTTCTCTTTAACTTTCAAGACTCAATAGGAAGGATTTTTTTTTTCAAGGATAAAATTAATTTGAACTTGAAAAAGACTTCTCTGCTTGAAGTTGAAACATGATAGTGTATTTTTTTAATTTGTAATTAAATTTATTCATAACTTTATTCAGGTGCGCAGGCTTTATTTTGGAAACACCATAGATAAAATTATCCTTGAGTAATAAAACTTTTTATTAGAACTTTAAGGATAACATGTAATGATGGGTTACGGTTGGTTGCAGGCTCTATACTCATGGGTCCAAGTATTACCAAAATCAACAGGAGTGCTTTTAACTAGACATTAGCTTAAACTTCATTACTAATTTAAGACATCCGAGGAGAAACAGTTATTAAAGTAAAGTGATTAGTCGTATTCAGGTCATTTTAGCACAAGGATGACTTCTAGTTACTGGCTTGTTAAGGATCCAATTTGTACAAAGGCAATAAGTGTTCGCACTTGACTTACAAGGGAACCACTCGAACTGGATAAACGAAGTTTGTAATGAAACTTTGCAGAATGAATCATTAGATTGTGTTAAGTAAATAACATGAATCTTAGGTGCCCAATCAATCGCTAAGGGGGCTAATTTTTGTCGAAAAGTTGGGTCGTTTTACCGTCTTTCGCCAGAGGGCGACAGTGGTCTTAAAGTCACGCATATTCAGTCGAGTAACCAGATGTACATGACGCCATCTGGTATCAAGTTCTGATATAACCTTATTCTTTGATGAAATTTGAATGTTTATTCGGAAAGATTATTCAACTTATTCTAACTGGAATAGAAGCAGATTAAAGGGAAACCTTCTACATGAGTATATAATATAAAGACACCAATGATATTTATTTATTTATCGATTAGGCGTCGTAAAATCATAAAAAAAAAACCCACACTGCTTGTGAATTTTAATGCATTTTTATTGTTTTAAAAGTACGGATGGATTACTTAATAAAATATTTTATATATTTGGTCCATTATTAAAAAATGTTCTCGTTATTTATTTTGGTATTATTTTTTATTTCTTTAATAGCTTAAAAATGAGAATTTGACAGCTTATAACTTACCTTCGAAATCACGAATCAAATCCGTGGAAAGGATTTTATTTTTATAATAATTATTATTTTCTCGTATTTTCTTTTTTCTAATAGTAAGTCCCCTTTTTTTGGGTCATATTTCTTTTCTTTGATTATCTTTATGTTAAGATCTTTCATTGTCTTATAAGATTAACTTAGTGATAGAAGAAATTAATATTCACCCTAAAACATATAATTTTGATAGTTTATATAAGTGGAAAGAATACAATAATTTGGTTAATTGTCAAACTAATTTGAATTGTGTGTTTTTAAATATAAGAAGACTTCAGAAAAATTTTGATTATTTAAAGGCTAATATACTGCAATTTATTGATTATATTGATGTAATTATTTTAGCAGAGGAACTTGGAAGAAATCAAAATTTTTCTGAAGTCTTCTTATATTTAAAAACACACAATTCAAATTAGTTTGACAATTAACCAAATTATTGTATTCTTTCCACTTATATAAACTATCAAAATTATATGTTTTAGGGTGAATATTAATTTCTTCTATCACTAAGTTAATCTTATAAGACAATGAAAGATCTTAACATAAAGATAATCAAAGAAAAGAAATATGACCCAAAAAAAGGGGACTTACTATTAGAAAAAAGAAAATACGAGAAAATAATAATTATTATAAAAATAAAATCCTTTCCACGGATTTGATTCGTGATTTCGAAGGTAAGTTATAAGCTGTCAAATTCTCATTTTTAAGCTATTAAAGAAATAAAAAATAATACCAAAATAAATAACGAGAACATTTTTTAATAATGGACCAAATATATAAAATATTTTATTAAGTAATCCATCCGTACTTTTAAAACAATAAAAATGCATTAAAATTCACAAGCAGTGTGGGTTTTTTTTTTATGATTTTACGACGCCTAATCGATAAATAAATAAATATCATTGGTGTCTTTATATTATATACTCATGTAGAAGGTTTCCCTTTAATCTGCTTCTATTCCAGTTAGAATAAGTTGAATAATCTTTCCGAATAAACATTCAAATTTCATCAAAGAATAAGGTTATATCAGAACTTGATACCAGATGGCGTCATGTACATCTGGTTACTCGACTGAATATGCGTGACTTTAAGACCACTGTCGCCCTCTGGCGAAAGACGGTAAAACGACCCAACTTTTCGACAAAAATTAGCCCCCTTAGCGATTGATTGGGCACCTAAGATTCATGTTATTTACTTAACACAATCTAATGATTCATTCTGCAAAGTTTCATTACAAACTTCGTTTATCCAGTTCGAGTGGTTCCCTTGTTAGAGCAAGCTATCTTTATAAGGTATCGTGATTATTTGGGCTCGTGCTGATTTCTACTAAATTGCATTCTAAATTTTTTGTATTCTCTGATCCGTATTAAGAGCTGTATATATCAGATCAATTAAATACTTTATCAGTTTTCTGCAAACTTCTTAAAACTATCCATTAACACTCTCCCACTACTTTTTACGTCATTCACACTCATTAAGTCATTGTCTTCACACAGCAATTTTCAAACCATTTTCTTCATTATGCTGTTCTCTTGTTGTCACCTACAACCCTTACCATCTTACCATCCTTACCACCATTGCCATCCTTATCATCCTTACCACCCTTACCATCCTTACCACCCTTACCATCTTTACCACCCTTACCACCCTTACCATCCTTATCACCCTTACCATCCTTACCACCCTTACCATCCTTACCATCCTTACTACCCTTACCATCCTTACCATCCTTACCATCCTTACCACCCTTACTATCCACAGTCCAATGCTCATTTCAAGTGCTTCGGTTTAATATTGCAATTCCAAAACTGTTTTATTCAAAGCTTTCTTCTCTTAGATGCCTTTTAAAAAGTTAACAAACTTGAAGACAAACTTTCAAACCCTTTTTTAACAAAAATGCTCGAGAGGATTCACATTAACACTACAAATCATATTTTATTTTTATTTCAGTGAATTTCATTTTAAATAAATTTATTTTAAAATTGTTTCTTACTTCATTGCATTGAATAAATCAAATCATTCAAATGGGATTTAAAAAAAGGAGATTACAGTCCAACTTTTCTTAAAATTATTTATTTATTTATTAATTTTTTTTAAAAAAAATGTAATATCTACTGAATAAAATCAATAGAATTTTCTATTTTCTGAAAAAACAAACAATCTAATCTGCGTTATTTACTCAAGTTGTTTAAATGGGAATACATTTAATCCCATGAAAGCATATGGAATTAGTGGATTATCTAAAATGATTAAGAAAGTCTATCTAAAGTCTATAGGAAGACTTTTTTGGCTCTGATTCTATGAAAATTTTTATCATTTTCAAGCGCTAATTTCTACGAAAGGATTCATATAAAGAAAATTTCAAATAGATCGTCCGTAAATATCCATGCTAAGTTTCAAGAGGATCCATCTATGAGTTAGTTAGGAGACGGATACAAAGAAATAAACACTCGCAGACTGAGTAATTTGATGAGCCTAGGAAAGTAGCCTAAATAAAAAAAGCAGTATTTAATAACGAAATTTGAATGGAGATTCATAAGTGTATTCACTCTGAATGAAATGTTCGTTGTAACGGCATTCGTTATACTGAGATTTGCAACAGTCTTTAACTTTTCTAGTGTACTTGATATCAAAGTCATTTTTCAGCCACTTTCAGCGTATAGTCTTCATACATAGCCTAGCAGCTGTTTTCTTATCACGTTTTTCAGGTTCCTTGAGGATCCTTCCATGAATAAAAAAGAGCTCATTTGGCTGAACATAGATCTACGTATCACTCACGAGAGTTCTCCTAAAGTCCAAGTGAGCTAATCTTTCTTCCTCCTGGCACTGAATGGAATTTATGATTTGCCCTTTTAAGTAGCTCCTGAAGTGAATCTACACGTGGAAAAGCTATAATTTATTACCTTCAAAATGGCGCCTTTTTTATTTCAAATGAATTGATGTTCTCCCTCTAACGAGCCAAAATGGAGCTTAATTACAATCAAATAACAATATTTATTTCAATGAGCATAACCCAGATATACGACGTTAGAAGGATAACACATTCAGAATTCTTGTCAAATAAATCACTTCGTTCCCCTGAAAAAAAAAAATATTAACTAACACTTTTCAAATCATCATCATTCTATTATAAATGTAATTCTGTTCCACTGCTTGATGGAGTGGAGCTTGATGGAGTCATTTTTGATAAAGAACTACCGATAGAATGGTTGAAATGATTTAGTATTATTTAGCTACAATTATTTATTTTATGATAGCTACAATTGACTCATAAAAGAAAGCATACAAAAAAAAAATACTGCTATTACAGCATTGAAATGGAATGGTGTTATAATCTATATTATTACAAAAACTCTATTTGTATATGCCGATGTCCTCCCAACAATGGAATTTCGTAACAATTCGCACGCGCATTGACAGGCAACAGGAGTATTGTTGCATGGTCAACTGAACTGCGCAAATTTCCGACTGTTAAAAATGGATGAAAACTTTAATTTATTTTAGTTTTAAGTTTTAGTTTTCTTGATGGAATTTGCTTTTTTGAATAAATAAAATGTTTTTTTCCGTTACATATGCGAGGCTTCCAGAGCAAAGGGATGGGTTACCGTCTAGTTGTAATAATAATAATAATAACATTTTAAAACGTAACGCATAAATACGATAATCCAATAGCTTTTTGGAAATCCTAAGTAGAAGGTCCCCAGAAATTTGGGACCCAATAGAAAAGGAATTGTGGATTTAAAAAAAAAAACAACTGTCAAAATTCGCTATCATTCAATTGCAATATCACAATATCCGATATGATAAAAAGTAATCTTGACTCTGTTAACTGTTTATACTATTTTCCTCAGTTGAAGAATTGTTAACTTGTTTATCTTTCTTCTCCATTTTTAATTCAGTGTCCAACTGACTTCTTATTTCTTGCTTCCCAGTTTCTTTATTTTATTTTTTTTCTTAGAAGAATTACTGACCTTAACATGTGAGTTAAGAAAGAAGACACGCGAACTGTATCTTATTTGTTGATGATTTTATGAAAAATCGCTTTAGATTAAAAGCTGTAGGATAATGCGTCGTACAGCCATTATTATTTCTGACCTCGTTAATAGATGGCGCATCAACATTCCAGTAAACCACACAGTATCATCAAAAGGGTTGTTTCTTGATTCTGTTAAGCAAGTTAGTTACGAATAATAAATATGCAATATCAGTGTAAATGTCATAAATTTCATGAAACAACAAAATAAAAAACGGAAACTGCTACCGTCTACAGGCCGCTTTCACAATTGGAAACATTGTCTCTTAACAGAAGATAACACAAACAAATGCGAATGGGTACATGAATCTATTTTATTTGGTAGTGGAATGGAGAATTCCTATCCGGAGAATATTAACATAAATACCTATAAAAAATGTATTAATATACGGTAGATACCTGTAGCAAACTACTTAGGAGATTAAGAAGATCCCACAACTAATTGCTCCAAAACCACTTCTTGATCAACATCTTTCTTCCATTTCGTTTCACAGCTTTCGTTTGAAATTATGCAAAATAGATCTAAAGGAAAAAGTAAAACTGATATTTTAACTTAAAAAATACAGAGATTTTAATAAATGTATATATATTTTATAACAAGTTATTTAAAAATAAATAGGAAACGGACATAAGCATCTGATTCATTTTAATGTGCAGATTCAATATATTAAATGTTTCAACTATTAAAGCACTGCATAAAAAAATTATGAATAAATAAAACTTACATTTAAGAAACATAACGTTTCAAGTAAAGTTGTCGTGTTCATTGGAAATAAAAAAACTTTTATTTCTTTTCATTTTTTTTTGACTATTTTTGTAAGGGCTGTTTAAGTATTAAAACTTGTAATGTAACTACAATCATAGAAATACCAATAATGTTTGAAAATACTGAATGAATTTTATTTGAAACTTATTTTGAATATTTTCCGACAAGAGGGGCGCTCTATCTTATATATTGGCATTTAGGGAATTCTTCTGAAAATTAATTTCCATTAAAAACGACATTTCTTCGGGATATAAAATCTTACAGATTTTATGCGCAATCACGTACCCCTTTAGTTAGATATGCTGGTGGGAATATGAATCGCGTGTGGATGCAGCACATTAGAGCCCCACCACATACAACCAGATAAGCAATTGCTGTACTGAATGAGACGTTTCCCAATCGATGGATAGGATGGGGTGGACCAGTATACCATGGCTTCCTTGGCCACCCGACCTATCACCATTAGATTTCTATCCGCGGGATTGTATGAAATCAAGAGTGTACATGAATCGAAGCTAAAATCAGATGCTAAAATAAGCATCAGATCAAATTGAAAGGAAATCAGGGCAGTTATTTTAGCAAGGAATTTCGATGGTTATTTTTGAGGGTTGAGAACAAAATAAATGTGCCTAGGATTTAAGAAAGATCATAAATAATTTATCTAAATTTTGTGGAAAACCATCCAGTGGTTTCAAAGTGATGCACGTAGAAAGAGAGAACTGGACAAACGGATGAAAAAATGTTCAAGTGAGACTTCCATGCCCAATAATAAGGAAGTAAAGCCCCGCTAACACCATGCAATTTTTCAGCAATTTAGTCGTCCGATTTTGACGTCACGAGCAGTTTTGAGCCCGTTTATTGATTATATCAGCTAGTGACGTCAAAATCGGACGACTAAATTGCTGAAAAATTGCATGGTGTTCGCGGGACTTTAGCCTACTTATTTAGTAAATTTATTAAGTGTATTTTGAATTTATTATATTTACTGGAATCATCATCACACATTAAATGAAGATTTTCAAATAAAAAATAAATATCGTTAATTTTTTCCATTTTTTTTTTTTTATTTATTAAATTCGAGCACTATGTTCTTTGTTATTGTTTCATCAATGATATGGAATTAATCGTGGTAAGCGTGGAAGGAATTCTCATTTAATATTACCCACAATATTATCTTGTCGCGTTTTCTGCTACACATGAATTCTAGTTAAAATTTAATTTGAATTTTAAGGAAATTTTAAAATGTTTCTGCCTGACTGTTTTTTTTTCCATCTAAAAGTCATAACTATCTTTCAACTGCTAGGACTTTGCTTATCCTGTGGAAAAGCCCGGGATGGAAATGTCTTCGTTTCCCGTTTGGTTTTTTTTTTTGGACTCGCGCTAACCATTGTGACGTAAAAATAGGTGAGTGGCGCCAGGTGCGGCCGACGGCTGAATCAGCCTAGGCCTTTCACCCGAGTCCCGTTCGTTCAAGGTTAGGCAATGACCCAGTTACGACGTCCTGGTGGTGGAGGTGCGATGGGGAGCACCAGCATACGACCAGCAGCAGCAGTCCACACACGCTGAAGCCACTACGGCAGGAATTCGGCCTTGCACATTAGAATCGGACCACGAACAGGCTCTTCCCGATCCCCGGAATTCTAAGACCATCTGTCGAATGTGAAAAAAAAAAGATGGTCAGTTAACTTCACGTGCAGAGGATTTTACATTTTCGAAGTTTATTTTGCAATGGATACGATTGGGTCATCGGCGAATCTAAGACTGTGAAATATGTAAATCATATATAACTATCATGAAACTATGCTGCAGAGGAAGTTATGACGTATATGTATCATTGGGTCGCGATAAAACGTAAGTAACTTACAATTCTTATTTATATTTAATGTTCTATTAGTTCTTTATTATTTATATTGACTAGATATTACAATCACATATTTTTATGAATAGTTTTATATCACGGAATAAAATTAATTATTATTCCTGAATAAAAATAATATTACGTATAGGATACATCTACAAAACAAGCAACACATGCATATAAACATAGATTTGTACATGTAAAACAGATGTCTTACACAACTAACAATATTGTTAAAACTAGAATGATTTGAAGAAGCTACAGACCTTATTGGACTACTAATATGAAGATTCAGATTTTAATTTAAAAAAAAATTAAATCGAACAGTGGGTGTAAAGCTAAAATACTTTGGGTTCTGAAATGGAATTTTTATTATTTTGTTTTAATGATAAAACGTACATCGGTTCTCGAAATTTCAAAATCATCAGAATATGTTTGTACAAGCATATTAAAAAGGAATCTTGTAAATGCTACAAGATTAGGGATTTAAATAAATATAAATTAAATAATTTACAATACGCTATATGATTAATAATTTTTAGCTATGTAAGTATATTTATATATGTATCTACATAACAGATGTGTATGTAAACAACTTTTATATTATATTATATTATATTTTAGTAATATTATATTATATTACATTATATTAAAGTTTTAAATGCAAAAATATGTAAAAATATAATGCTTTTCTTGAACTTTTATTACCCTTTAGCTAAAATGAAAAGATATTCATGAATTCTTGTAAATGTAGATCGAAGTTAGATGTGTTTTACTGAAATAGACTTATTAAAAAAATATGGATAACATTGCTATATTCTTCTTCTTTTCTTTTGGTTTCATATTGGGTTCTGTTATTTTAAGATATTTACAAAATTTTCTGTTATGTTCAGTCAATACCTTCAGTCAGTTATTTTGTGATTGCGTTTCACTTACACGTATAATTTCATTCCTATAAAGGAACAGCTTCTAGCTATGTTCCTATACAGTCATGACATTCCTCTTTCTGTTTTTGGGACGTGTGTGGAATTAGGTTGAATGGAAGAGGCCTAACTCAGCTTTTCTTCCGTTTTTGTTGTGTTAAGTAAAAATTTGATGAAAAGTGTAACAACTCAATCGCCTCGTAAGAAGTTTTTTTCCTTCCCCGCCCTTCGTCAATATTTTTTATTACATTAAGTAAAGCGAGTTGCAGGAGTTGAATAAACCACAGTGACATTAATGACAATTAAATGAACTTTGTCATTTCGCGCCAATAAACACATTTCTTTGAAGAGATAATTACAATTCTATGCTGATTTCGAATTTTTTTTTTTTTTTCGTTTCAAAGAAACATAAGATTAAAAAAACAAACAAAAAACAAATGTAAGAGTACGTACGTCACATTATTATCAGCAATTTAGAAATTACTTTAGAAAATCAGTAAATATTGTAGAGAAAAAAGAGAAACTATTAGTAATCATAATAAGGTGAAATAATATGAAAGCACAGTAATTTAACTGTTTATTAATAACGCTCCCCACCCCCACATTTTGAACCGAATCTTTTTAATTATTATTTTTCGCTGTTGTAGGTCGGCTCCCTAACTTGGTCCGCCCCAAAAATAAATTTTATATTTTTAAAATTAAATGTCCATGTATTTTAAAGTTGATATACGGTAATAATGCAAAAGCGTAAATACATAATGAGAATATAAGTTAACAATACGTAATACTGTAGAATAAAAAATTAATTTCCCCTTTCTTTTCGTTCGGTATCACCTTTCTTTTTTCGTTTATTTATTTATTTATTTATTTATTTATTTATTTATTTATTTATTTTTCTTTTTAAATATTTCTTAGCTTCTGTCTATTTTTCAGTTTCAAAAGAACTAGTTCAATTAAAGTAGGCCTTTTCTATGAAACATCTCTTCTTTTTAAGATAAATATTGTGCTCAGCAAAGCAAAACAATTCTATCTTTATTTGCATCAAGGCTTTATTAATGAAGCGCAAAGGGGACAAACGGAACCTCAAGCAAATTTTCACTAAAAACTGGAATTTAAAATTTTGTAAATTTAAAGCTAAAATAATGCATCTATTTTCAAGTTTGTTTTTTGCAATAAAAGAAAGCAAATACTCTGTGGAGATTCTTTACGTATTTCATATTTTAAGAAATTATTTTCCCAAGTGTTTTTGTGATAGATCAGAAAATTATAGTCTAATGTTTGTTAGTTTATGATAAAAGACTAAATATTAATAATCTGCGCATTTTTCTATTTTTTTTCCCTTTAAAATGATGTTTTTTTCATAACTTGAGTCATTCCAATTAATATTAAGAGGAGAATACAAGATTTACAGGTTGATCAGAAAGTCATCAAACACCTAAGAAAACGTGACGAATTTCTAATATTACTTGAGAGTTCCTTATTTTTTAAAAAAAAAAAAAATATGCGGTATGAAAACAGTTAAAAATTTATATAATACTTATAAAAACAATTTTTTTTTTTTTTGCATCTTATTTATAATAATTAATTTGATCTTCCGTGAGTCGACCATGTCACGTGATCCTAGCTATTCAATCCTCCATTTTTACATATAAATGTTCATAATTTGAAGATCAATAGAAAAATATATTATATTTATCCTACCTTTATTACATTTTATAAAGATTTTTTTTTTTAAATAGCGCCAAGAATAACATCATAACAAATTGACATTTATTTATTTAATTTTTTGGTAACAAATAAGCAAAGGAAAATATATAGATTATAATAAAATAAAGCTTAATATTTCTACATTCTTAAAAAATATTGATTGGCCTTAAGCTGTATTATTTTCTTTCTCTTTTCAAGCCTTTTTTAGTTCATTATCGTGTTAATTCTAACGTGAAAATAAATGGACTTCTTATACCGAAATAATTGGATTGGTGATCGTTGCTCTATTGAACAGTTAATTTTATAGTATACGACATTTAGAGTTCGTTTCATTTTATTCAGTACATTTAGAAATAAATTAAAATTCATTTTCCTACCGAGGCGTTACGAGTTAAGTTCTGAAATCAGAAGTAAAAAATCCTTAAAATGTTATTATTATTGTATATATGCAACTTTTTAGTTTATATTGTTTTTATCTTAATTTGCTGCTTTTATTTTTAAAGTCAAACCAACTTAATTATACCTTTTTTTAAATTTATTTTTGTTTTATTTGTCTGACGAAAAAGTTCGAATACTGGAACTTTGAAACGTCGCATTGCTTTAATTTTAATTGTTAATATATGTTGAAAAGGTGCATTATGGTCTCTGTGTTTAATTAGTTTTTACCTGCACATTAAAACAGTTTAATTAACTATATTTTATTCTCCGTATTCCTTCCTTCCTGAGAGGTGAAGCGTCATTATTACCAAAATGTCTCCTTCCGCCATATCATTTTCATCTCGAACAGCTAACACGATCAAACTAATACTAATGAACCAGTATTAGAAAACATTAAGTGAAATGTAGGCTTTTTTCCATTTTTATTTATTCATCATCATTTATTTGAGATGAACATTTCATTTACGTATATTTTGTGTGGATTAGAATTTAACATTCGTTAGAATTCCTTGATCTGTTAATTTTAATTTAAAGTATAATGAAAATGTGAAAATATTTCGAAAAGTTTTGAAAGGTACTTGGAGTATTTATACTAAATCTATCATCAAAAATAAAAATACATTGTAAATTAAGATATACACGAAATAAATTTTGAAATAAATAATTACTAGTTCATGATAATAATTTTAAGCTTTAACAATATAATAATTTAAAAAACAAAAAACAAACAAATAAATATGTATTGACATGACATCGCAGGTATATACGATCACAGACCGTCTTTAAATTTACTTACCGGACAAATAAATAAATAAATAAAACATTAGCCGGAAATGTTATCCCTATTTCAAGTTTGATACAAATTTGTTTATTAATTTAATTTAAGAATAGGGTTTTTGCTTTTTTTTATTAGTATAATTTTTATGCTAAAATAATTAAAGTGAACTGATAATAACTGTGAATAATTAAAGTGAACTAATTAATACATGATAGAATCAATAAGGTTAATTTTTTTCAAAGAAATTAACATCTCTTAAAATACAACCGTTAAGAAATTAAAAATCAATTATATTTTTAATAAAAAAAAAATCATCTCATTTGAGTTCAACTGTTATAAGTTAATACAACAATTCTATTCGTTAATTTCGTTGTCAATATTTCATCAAAATTAAGTAATTTTCTTCTTTTTTTTTAATCTTATTTTATAGAACTAATTAAAAAATAATTAAATACTATGTGATTATAATTTACCAGATAATTTTATTTTACTTAAATTCTTAGAATTATTAACCGTAAAATCAAGAAGATTGTGTGTTTCTTCCCAAATTCCTCTTTAGAAATAGTGAAATATCAATTACCAGAGCACATAGCGGAAATGACCTCAACTGAAGTAAACATGTCGTAAACAAGATAGTTTCAGATTGTACGTTCCTTGAAGGATTTAGGATTACAGAACTTATTTCCGGACTATTGGTTTTATTCTTAATCTATTTAGATTTTATTGGCAAATAATTACTTTCTTTTTGAGTAAAGCAGATACAATATAAAACAATGACAAAGTTGAATACAACAATTGGGGTAAGAGCAGAGAAAATGGCCCACGTTAGGCTTATTCGCTAATATGTTTTCTCTGCATTTGATTCAATTGATTTCAGTTTTTGGAGCTCAAAAGATAACAATCGTCGTTTCATTTGATTTATTCACTGTATTGAGAGACCTGGGAGTTCAGGATTATTGTTTGAATTTTGAATCATTATGGAAATTATAAAATGTAAATCAGCAAAAAAATGTTGAAGTAAAATTTAAAAATAAAAACAAAGGACACATGTGTTCGCATTTTAACTGAATTTTAGCATATTTATTATTTCAGAATGCCATTATTTATTTATTTCTACCTTTCCTCCGCTGCTTTTACGGATATTCTCGTTAAGTAATTTTATTATAAGAACCAATCTCAACATTTCTGTGTGTGTTTGTGTGTGTTTTCTCATAACATTTTAAACAATGGTAAGAGTAATTAAACACAGAGATCATAATGCAGCTTTTTACACAAATATTAACAATTAAAACAATGCGACGTCTCAAAGTTCCAGTATTCGAACTTTTTCGTCAGACACAGAAAACAAAAATAAATAAAAAAAATGTGCATTTTAAATGCAACATTTTTTGCAATCATTTTAAATAGTTTTCCTGCACGTTAAAACAGCTTAATTAATTATAAGAGTATTTGAAAAATTGTGCATATGAATTTTCTAAGTAGTTTAAAATGTATGAGTTCTAAAGTGGCAGTCCAGTACAGCTGTTTCACACTTGTTTGTGAGCATCAGTTAGAATTTTTTAATATTAAACATGTTTAATATTATTTAACATTCACTTAACATGTTTCTATTTAGAATTAATCTAACTTATTAATTATTATCAAACTGCTTTTTTTTTTGTAATTAAAATTGAATTAATCCTCCGAGTTAACACCAAAGGAATAATTTTATAAAAATTTGCTTTACAAAAAATTTTCATTTTACAAATAATATATCATTATTGAAAAGCATTGTTTGTTGATAGCAAATATATTACGAGGAATATTGATTCGATTAAAAGATGAAATTCCTCTTATTACAGACTCTAAAACATTTAAAAAAAAAAATTATTTTATCGAATAGCAGACTTAACTCCAGAAAATTTTATAATTTTTCATATAAATATTTTATCCTCTATTGTTAATTTTTGAAATAAAATTGGTTTAAATTGTGACACATCTTTTTTCCTCTTGATTGATATTAATGGAGAATAATTTGTAATTAAAAATAAAATAAAATAAATAAAAAAAAAAGCACTCATAAGATTAAGACACAGAGAATGTCAGATTAAAACGAAATCAATCGATATTGATTTGAACTTTTTAATTTTGCGATAAACAAAAATACCTCATAGAAGCTGAACAGTGAAGGCGTACAAGCAGTTTCAAATCTCTACGGATTTGTGTTAGGTGGCCAGCAGTGGGTCTGATGTGTGCTTTCTTTCCATTCAGCCACTTCAAGAATAAAGAATCATTGCAACAAATAAACAGTTTTGAACTATTTGAGGTTATTGAGGTGATTATGGGGAGGAAAAAATGGAAAAAATCTGATTAAAATAATGTTAAATACCTAGAAAGAGGAAGAGGAGGGCGTTAGTGGTCCGTCAAAGAACATTTTCAGAAAGGTGCTTCATCTCAAGCGATTCAATCGAGATACACAAAGTGTAATGTCTCACTGTAACCAAATTCTACAAAACGAATAGGGAATTATTATACTAGGCCTACTAATCGTACTGGAAAGCTCCTGAAGAATTTGTAGAAGCATCAGTAAAAACTAAATTATAAGAGAAGCACGGGCAGTCAAGGAAAGTAGAATGACAGAGGAAAAGGAAGATTGGATTTAATGAGGATAATTAGGATGAGAAAAAAAAAGGAAATTGGCTTCCAAATGATTATAAACACTTCAACGCGACAGAACGCAAGACAATTGACCTCAACCAAAGAGTAAAGAACAAGTTTTCATTAAGTGATTTTACATTTTATAATTATAGGTGAAACTTGTTTATTCGAGTTCACCTATAAACAAGTTGCTCGAAACTTTTAAAGTATTTTTCTGTAGTATTGAAGTATTTTTGTTTTTGCCCTAATATGTACAGTGAAACTTGGATAATTCGAAGCTGAAGGGACCAGAGAAAAAGTTCGAATTATCCAAAAATTCGAATTACATACATTCTCTCAAAAAGAAGAGATAGATAAAAAAGATTAACTACGCGATCAAGATTTTACATAGAAACTTTATCTAAGAATACTGCTACTTTTTTTTTTCATTAAATCAGACATTTTTTCCTAGCTTAATTATTCATCACTTTAAAAAAAAAAAAATTTACTTTTAATATTTTTAATTGCTTTATTCAATGCAATCTTTGTGTCCTAGCATATGATTCCAACCTCTAGGTTGCCAGGTCCTCTCGTTCTTTTTCTATTTTTTCCATTGTCATTTTTGCTGCTCAAGATTTTATCTTTGTTCTTCAAATATATCGATAACTTGTTGGATGGAATTCCAAATTCCTTGGCGATTTCCGATTTCTTTTTAAGGCCTTTTTCCACTTCCTTAATACTTTTCACATTAGCTATCTTTTCAGCTAATGTTAATGATTTACAAGGAGCTTTAGCTTTTGACAATGGCATAGTAAGCGCATATAAACAATACTTAAAGCACAAGCACAAAAACTAAAAATGTATATAACCGCATTAAATCATTCGCAGGAAGCGCACGTGACTCTAAGACCAAAGGGGTATGGGAGGGGGAAGGTTAACAACAGAGGGTGGACAGAAAAATCCTCGGAAATTCCCACATAGTGACATTCCAACCCTCGCTTTTGTTTTCCTTAGAAAGACCATTAAAATAAATAATGTATCTTAGCTGAGAAAAGTCTCAGGAACAATTTTTACCGTAATATTTTAAGGACAATCGTATGAAAAATTCGAATTATCCAAAATAAAATTCGAATTATCCACGATTTTTTAACATTATTTTAATACAGAATTCTAGAGACAGAGCAAAAAATTCGAATTATCCAGAATTTCGAATTAAACAAGTTCGAATTATCCAAGTTTCATTATATATATTCCAAAATGCTGATATAGGAATTTTGAACATAACTGCGTATATGACTGATTCAGAACTGTAATGCATATACAGCTGATGTGTGCATTCTTGAGCTCAGAAAAAGAAACAGAAAAATTTTGCTCATTGATCCAAGTTATATTTTACCTTTTATATACTACTATATAATGTAATACACAGATAATATGTATTATCTTTTCACAAACTCTTTTATCAAGTAGTCGATTGCAGGTGTGATTTAGTGCTTATTTCATATTCTTACCGTGTCCAAGAATTTAGAATAAGTTGATTTGGAATCCATCCCCAAAAAATGAAGGTACAACCGGATTTCTTCCTTCTTTTTTTTTTTGTTTTCTTTGTGGATGTGTGAATTAAAATCGTAGTAACCACCCCCTCCTCAATACTAGTATTAATATAAGTTAATTAGTTTTACTTCATTTACATAAATTTCTCATTATTTCCTTTATTTAGTAATAATCTTATATTATTCAGAATTATGTGGTTTATTGTTATACAAATTGCATTGTACTAAAATTCGAGTTTACATGTATTTACGGCAATTATTATTAGTTGCCTTCAGCGCTTTGAAATTTGAGAGAAAACAAGGTAGCGATAGCGATTATTAAACCAATCACAATGCTCCTCAATGGCTTCTGATAAGTATAAGAAAATATAATTGATATTGCTTTAATCTCCTTATTATTATAAATGTGATTGTTGCGAATGCAAAAGGCGCAATTGTTGCGATTATTGTGATTGTTGTTGAGCTGATACCTGTCCACAGACGGACAGACAAAGCGGGGATATAAGGCGTCTGATACATGGTATCAGAAGCCTAAAAATTATTTCATTAAAACACTAAATATATCTATTATTTTTCTAGTTCTAAACTCTCTTCTAGAATGTTTCAAACATTTTAGCGGGCGAGGGAAGAATCAGTTTGAACCTTCACATCTTTTCGGCCACTAACTGCTATTATGCACGAAACAGCTGTCCTGAACTCCCGGATTGCGTGTTTAATAAAATGTGTAGGCCTACTGATGAAATTTGGTGAAACGCAAGCGAGCACTTAGTCTGTTTATCCCAATAGACATATTAGGAACGAAACATATTTTCAAAAAATAAATTACTTTTTTGTTAAGACTGTTAACGAAAAAATTTATTAATCTAAAGAGAAATCAAGGAATCGAAATATCAAATCTTTTTTAAATTTTTTTTCTTAGGAACGGCATATTCTACGACTTCCTTCTGCGTTTTCACACGTTATGTTTCCCATAATAATTTTTGAAGCAATGGATCTTCTTGAAATTTGCTATGCATGTTTTTGGACAAAAGATTCCCTCTCCCATTTTGAATTTGAATTCATTTTTGTGGCTGGTATCAGTAGATGGCACTTAAGTTTTCCTTATGGTTATTTATTTATTTATTTTTTTGTTCTTAACGGTTCCACATTTATTCTCCCTATTAAATCAAATTGTTTAGCTCATTGGTCTAAAGTTTGTAACACCTTTTACATCAGAGATTAAACAAGGTAGGGATAGCGATTAGTAAACCAATCACAATGCGGCTTCTGATACGTAATTAATGTTGAATTATTGTTTTAATTTCCTTATTATTATAAATGTGATTGCTGCGAATGCAAAAGGCGCAATTGTTGCGATTACTGCGATTGTT
>JAFIDM010132388.1:21611-39333 GCA_023159025.1 Thereuonema tuberculata
CTTGTCAAAATAGCCACCAGGGCAACCATGGTTATAAAGGGTGAAAGAAAACACCTGACTCTCTTTTAACTGACGAAACCCGACAGGGAGCATGTTCCTTATGTAAGGGTGAATAATTTTAAATTGAATTTTTAAAAACTTGATAAGGGGGTCCGGGAGAAAATGGGACTCCGAAACGTCGTTTTTTAAATGATATTAATCCAAAGTAAGTGCAATTTTAGTAGGCTAATTATATAATTTAAGAAATAGCACGTAAAACATATTTTTAACTAATATTAAATATGTTTAATATTAAAAAATTCTAACTGATGCTCACAAACAAGTGTGAAACAGCTGTACTTTTTCGTCAGGAAAAAAAAACAAAAATGAATACAAAAACGTTGTATTTTTAAAAATGTACATTTTTGTTTTCTTTGTCTGACGAAAAAGTTCGAATACTGGAACTTTGAGACGTCGCATTGTTTTAATTTTAATTGTTAATATATGTGTAAAAAGCTGCATTATGGTCTCTATGTTTAATTACTCTTACAATTGTTTAAAATGTTATGAGAAAACACACACAAACACACAGAAAAGTTGAGATTGGTTCTTATAACAAAATTACTTAACGAGAATATCCTTAAAAGCAGCGGAGGAAAGATAGAAATAAATAAATAATGACATTCTGAAATAATAAATATGCTAACATTCAGTTAAAATGCGACCACATGTGTCCTTTGTTTTTATTTTTAAATTTTACTTCAACATTTTTTGCTGATTTACATTTTATAATTTTCCAAAAGGATTCAAAATTCAAACAATAATCCTGAACTCCCAGGTCTCTCAATACAGTGAATAAATCAAATGAAACGGCGATTGTTACCTTTTGAGTTCCAAAAACTGAAATCAATTGAATGAAATGCAGAGAAAACATATTAGCAAATAAGCCTAACATCGGCCATTTTCTATGCTCTTACGTATATTCAACTTTGTCATTGTTTTGTATTATATTTGCTTTACTCAAAAAGAAAGTAATTATTTGCCAATAAAATCTAAATGGATTAAGAATAAAACCAATAGTCCGGAAATAAGTTCTGTAATCCTAAATCCTTCAAGGAACGTACAATCTGAAACTATCTTGTTTACGACATGTTTACTTCAGTTGAGGTCATTTCCGCTATGTGCTCTGGTAATTGATATTTCACTATTTCTAAAGAGGAATTTGGGAAGAAACAGACTATCTTCTTGATTTTACGGTTAATAATTCTAAGAATTTAAGTAAAATAAAATTATCTGGTAAATTATAATCACATAGTATTTAATTACTTTCTAATTGCGTTCTATAAAATAAGATTAAAAAAAAGGAAGAAAATTACTTAATTTTAATGAAATATTGACAACGAAATTAACGAATAGAATTGTTGTATTAACTTATAACAGTTGAACTCAAATGAGATGATTTTTTTTTTATTAAAAATATAATTGATTTTTAATTTCTTAACGGTTGTATTTTAAGAGATTTTAATTTCTTTGAAAAAAATTAACCTTATTGATTCTATCATGTATTAATTAGTTCACTTTAATTATTCACAGTTATTATCAGTTCACTTTAATTATTTTAGCATAAAAATTATACTAATAAAAAAAAAAAGCAAAAACCCTATTCTTAAATTAAATTAATAAACAAATTTGTATCAAACTTGAAATATGGATAACATTTCCGGCTAATGTTTTATTTATTTATTTATTTATTTGTCCGGTAAGTAAATTTAAAGACGGTCTGTGATCGTATATACCTGCGATGTCATGTCAATACATATTTATTTGTTTGTTTTTTGTTTTTTAAATTATTATATTGTTAAAGCTTAAAATTATTATGATGAACTAATAATTATTTATTTCAAAATTTATTTCGTGTATATCTTAATTTACAATGTATTTTTATTTTTGATGATAGATTTAGTATAAATACTCAAAGTACCTTTCAAAACTTTTCGAAATATTTTCACATTTTCATTATACTTTAAATTAAAATTAACAGATCAAGGAATTCTAACGAATGTTAAATTCTAATCCACACAAAATATACGTAAATGAAATGTTCATCTCAAATAAATGATGATGAATAAATAAAAATGGAAAAAAGCCTACATTTCACTTAATGTTTTCTAATACTGGTTCATTAGTATTAGTTTGATCGTGTTAGCTGTTTGAGATGAAAATGATATGGCGGAAGGAGACATTTTGGTAATAATGACGCTTCCACCTCTCAGGAAGGAAGGAAGGAAGGAATATGGAGAATAAAATATAGTTAATTAAACTGTTTTAATGTGCAGGTAAAAATTAATTAACACAGAGACCATAATGCATCTTTTACGCAAATATTAACAATTAAAATTAAAGCAATGCGACGTTTCAAAGTTCCAGCATTCGAACTTTTTCGTCAGGAAACAAAAATGAATTTAAAAAAAGGTATAGTTAAGTTAGTTTGACTTTAAAAATAAAAGCAGCAAATTAAGATAAAAATATTATAAACTAAAAAGTTGCTTACAGACAATAATAATCACATTTTAAGGATGTTTTTACTTCTGATTTCTTTCAGAACTTAACTCGTAACGCCTCGGTAGGAAAATTAATTTAAATTTATTTCTAATATACTGAATAAAATGAAACGAACTCTAAATGTCGTATACTATAAAATTAACTGTTCAATAGAGCAACGATCACCAATCCAATTATTTCGGTATAAGAAGTCCATTTATTTTCACGTTAGAATTAACACGATAATGAACTAAAAAAGGCTTGAAAAGAGAAAGAAAATAATACAGCTTAAGGCCAATCGGATATTTTTTAAGAATATAGAAATATTAAGCTTTATTTTATTATAATCTATATATTTTCCTTTGCTTATTTGTTACCAAAAAAATAAATAAATAAATGTCAATTTTTTACAATGTCATTGTTGGCGCTATTTAAAAAAAAAATCTTTATAAATGTAATAAAGATAGAATAAATATAATATATTTTTCTATTGATCTTGTAATTATAACATTTATATGTAAAAATGGAGGATTGAATTTTTAGGATTATGTGACATGGTCGACTCACGGAAGATCAAATTAATGATTATAGATAAGGTGCAAAAAAAAAAAAATGTTGTTTTTATAAGTATTATATAACTTTTTAACTGTTTACATATCAAATTTTTATTTTAAAAAAAATCAACGAACCCTCAAGTAATATTAGAAATTTGTCAAGTTTTCTTCTTAAGTGGTTTGATGACTTTCTGATCAACCTGTAAATCTTGTATTCTCCTCTTAATATTAATTGAAATGACTAGTTGTGCAAAAAACATCATTTTAAAGGGAAAAAAAAATAGAAAAATGCGCAGATTATTAATATTTAGTCTTTTATCATAAACTAACAAACATTAGACTATAATTTTCTGATCTATCACAAAAACACTTGGGAAAATAATTTCTTAAAATATGAAATACGTAAAGAATCTCCATAGAGTATTTGCTGTCTTTTATTGCAAAAAACAAACTTGAAAATAGATGCATTATTTTAGCTTTAAATTTACAAAATTTTAAATTCCAGTTTTTAGTAAAAATTTGCTTGAGGTTCCGTTTGTCCCCTTTGCGCTTCATTAATAAAGCCTTGATGCAAATAAAGATAGAATTGTTTTGCTTTGCTGAGCACAATATTTATCTTAAAAAGAAGAGATGTTTCATAGAAAAGGCCTACTTTAATTGAACTAGTTCTTTTGAAACTGAAAAATTGACAGAAGCTAAGAAATATTTAAAAAGAAAAATAACTAAACAAATAAATAAATAAATAAATAAATAAATAAATAAACGAAAAAAGAAAGGTGATACCGAACGAAAAGAAAGCTGAAATTAATTTTTTTATTCTACAGTATTACGAATTATTAACTTATATTTTCATTATGTATTTACGCTTTTGCATTATTACCGTATATCAACTTTAAAATACATGGACATTTAATTTTAAAAATATCAAATTTATTTTTGAGGTGGACCAAGTTAGGGAGCCGACCTACAACAGTGAAAAATAATAATTAAAAAGATTCGGTTCAAAATGTGGGGGTGGGGAGCGTTATTAATAAACAGTTAAATTACTGTGCTTTCATATTATTTCACCTTATTATGATTACTAATAGTTTCTCTTTTTTCTCTACAATATTTACTGATTTTCTAAAGTAATTTCTAAATTGCTGATAATAATGTGACGTACGTACTCTTACATTTGTTTTTTGTTTGTTTTTTTAATCTTATGTTTCTTTGAAACGAAAAAAAAAAAAAAATTCGAAATCAGCATAGAATTGTAATTATCTCTTCAAAGAAATGTGTTTATTGGCGCGAAATGACAAAGTTCATTTAATTGTCATTAATGTCACTGTGGTTTATTCAACTCCTGCAACTCGCTTTACTTAATGTAATAAAAAATATTGACGAAGGGCGGGGAAGGAAAAAAACTTCTTACGAGGCGATTGAGTTGTTACACTTTTCATCAAATTTTTACTTAACACAACAAAAACGGAAGAAAAGCTGAGTTAGGCCTCTTCCATTCAACCTAATTCCACACACGTCCCAAAAACAGAAAGAGGAATGTCATGACTGTATAGGAACATAGCTAGAAGCTGTTCCTTTATAGGAATGAAATTATACGTGTAAGTGAAACGCAATCACAAAATAACTGACTGAAGGTATTGACTGAACATAACGGAAAATTTTGTAAATATCTTAAAATAACAGAACCCAATATGAAACTAAAATAAAAGAAGAAGAATATAGCAATGTTATCCATACTTTTTTAATAAGTCTATTTCAGTAAAACACATCTAACTTCGATCTACATTTACTAGAATTCCTGAATATCTTTTCATTTTAGCTAAAGAGTAATAAAAGTTCAAGAAAAGCATTATATTTTTACATATTTTTGCATTTAAAACTTTAATATAATGTAATATAATATAATATTACTAAAATATAATATAATATAATATAAAAGTTGTTTACATACACATCTGTCATGTAGATACATATATAAATATACTTACATAGCTAAAAATTATTAATCATATAGCGTATTGTAAATTATTTAATTTATATTTATTTAAATACCTAATCTTGTAGCATTTACAAGATTCCTTTTTAATATGCTTGTACAAACATATTCTGATGATTTTGAAATTTTGAGAACTGATGTACGTTTTATCATTAAAACAAAATAATAAAAATTCCATTTCAGAACCCAAAGTATTTTAGTTTACACCCACTGTTCGATTTAATTTTTTTTAAAATTAAAATCTGAATCTTCATATTAGTAGTCCAATAAGGTCTGTAGCTTCTTCAAATCATTCTAGTTTTAACAATATTGTTAGTTGTGTAAGACATCTGTTTTACATGTACAAATCTATGTTTATATGCATGTGTTGCTTGTTTTGTAGATGTATCCTATACGTAATATTATTTTTATTCAGGATTAATATTTAATTTTATTCCGTGATATAAAACTATTCATAAAAATATGTGATTGTAATATCTAGTCAATATAAATAATAAAGAACTAATAGAACATTAAATATAAATAAGAATTGTACGTTACTTACGTTTTATCGCGACCCAATGATACATATACGTCATAACTTCCTCTGCAGCATAGTTTCATGATAGTTATATATGATTTACATATTTCACAGTCTTAGATCCGCCGATGACCCAATCGTATCCATTGCAAAATAAACTTCGAAAATGTAAAATCCTCTGCACGTGAAGTTAACTGACCATCTTTTTTTTTCACATTCGACAGATGGTCTTAGAATTCCGGCGATCGGGAAGAGCCTGTTCGTGGTCCGATTCTAATGTGCAAGGCCGAATTCCTGCCGTAGTGGCTTCAGCGTGTGTGGACTGCTGCTGCTGGTCGTATGCTGGTGCTCCCCATCGCACCTCCACCACCAGGACGTCGTAACTGGGTCATTGCCTAACCTTGAACGAACGGGACTCGGGTGAAAGGCCTAGGCTGATTCAGCCGTCGGCCGCACCTGGCGCCACTCACCTATTTTTACGTCACAATGGTTAGCGCGAGTCCAAAAAAAAAAACCAAACGGGAAACGAAGACATTTCCATCCCGGGCTTTTCCACAGGATAAGCAAAGTCCTAGCAGTTGAAAGATAGTTATGACTTTTAGATGGAAAAAAAAACAGTCAGGCAGAAACATTTTAAAATTTCCTTAAAATTCAAATTAAATTTTAACTAGAATTCATGTGTAGCAGAAAACGCGACAAGATAATATCGTGGGTAATATTAAATGAGAATTCCTTCCACGCTTACCACGATTAATTCCATATCATTGATGAAACAATAACAAAGAACATAGTGCTCGAATTTAATAAAAAAAAAAAAAAAAATGGAAAAAATTAACGATATTTATTTTTTATTTGAAAATCTTCATTTAATGTGTGATGATGATTCCAGTAAATATAATAAATTCAAAATACACTTAATAAATTTACTAAATAAGTAGGCTAAAGTCCCGCGAACACCATGCAATTTTTCAGCAATTTAGTCGTCCGATTTTGACGTCACTAGCTGATATAATCAATAAACGGGCTCAAAACTGCTCGTGACGTCAAAATCGGACGACTAAATTGCTGAAAAATTGCATGGTGTTAGCGGGGCTTTACTTCCTTATTATTGGGCATGGAAGTCTCACTTGAACATTTTTTCATCCGTTTGTCCAGTTCTCTGTTTGTACATGCATCACTTTGAAACCACTGGATGGTTTTCCACAAAATTTAGATAAATTATTTATGATCTTTCTTAAATCCTAGGCACATTTATTTTGTTCTCAACCCTCAAAAATGACCATCGAAATTCCTTGCTAAAATATCTGCCCTGATTTCCTTTCAATTTGATCTGATGCTTATTTTAGCATCTGATTTTAGCTTCGATTCAGGTACACTCTTGATTTCATATAATCCCGCGGATAGAAATCTAATGGTGATAGGTCGGGTGGCCAAGGAGGCCATGGTATACTGGTCCACCCCATCCTATCCATCGATTGGGAAACGTCTCATTCAGTACAGCAATTGCTTGTCTGGTTGTATGTGGTGTGGCTCTAATGTGCTGCATCCACACGCGATTCATATTCCCACCAGCATATCTAACTAAAGGGGTACGTGATTGCGCAGAAAATCTGTAAGATTTTATATCCCGAAGAAATGTCGTTTTTAATGGAGATTAATTTTCAGAAGAATTCCCTAAATGCCAATACATAAGATAGAGCGCCCTTCTTGTCCGAAAATATTCAAAATAAGTTTCAAATAAAATTCATTCAGTATTTTCAAACATTATTGGTATTTCTATGATTGTAGTTACATTACAAGTTTTAATACTTAAACAGCCCTTACAAAAATAGTCAAAAAAAAATGAAAAGAAATAAAAGTTTTTTTATTTCCAATGAACACGACAACTTTACTTGAAACGTTATGTTTCTTAAATGTAAGTTTTATTTATTCATAATTTTTTTATGCAGTGCTTTAATAGTTGAAACATTTAATATATTGAATCTGCACATTAAAATGAATCAGATGCTTATGTCCGTTTCCTATTTATTTTTAAATAACTTGTTATAAAATATATATACATTTATTAAAATCTCTATTTTTTAAGTTAAAATATCAGTTTTACTTTTTCCTTTAGATCTATTTTGCATAATTTCAAACGAAAGCTGTGAAACGAAATGGAAGAAAGATGTTGATCAAGAAGTGGTTTTGGAGCAATTAGTTGTGGGATCTTCTTAATCTCCTAAGTAGTTTGCTACAGGTATCTACCGTATATTAATACATTTTTTATAGGTATTTATGTTAATATTCTCCGGATAGGAATTCTCCATTCCACTACCAAATAAAATAGATTCATATACCCATTCGCATTTGTTTGTGTTATCTTCTGTTAAGAGACAATGTTTCCAATTGTGAAAGCGGCCTGTAGACGGCAGCAGTTTCCGTTTTTTATTTTGTTGTTTCATGAAATTTATGACATTTACACTGATATTGCATATTTATTATTCGTAACTAACTTGCTTAACAGAATCAAGAAACAGAACCCTTTTGATGATATTGTGTGATTTACTGGAATGTTGATGCGCCATCTATTAACGAGGTCAGAAATAATAATGGCATGTACGACGCATTATCCTACAGCTTTTAATCTAAAGCGATTTTTCATAAAATCATCAACAAATAAGATACAGTTCGCGTGTCTGCTTTCTTTACTCACATGTTAAGGTCAGTAATTCTTCTAAGAAAAAAAATAAAATAAAGAAACTGGGAAGCAAGAAATAAGAAGTCAGTTGGACACTGAATTAAAAATGGAGAAGAAAGATAAACAAGTTAACTGAGGAAAATAGTATAAACAGTTAACAGAGTCAAGATTACTTTTTATCATATCGGATATTGTGATATTGCAATTGAATGATAGCGAATTTTGACAGTTGTTTTTTTTTTTAAATCCACAATTCCTTTTATATTGGGTCCCAAATTTCTAGGGACCTTCTAATTAGGATTTCCAAAAAGCTATTGGATTATCGTATTTATGCGTTACGTTTTAAAATGTTATTATTATTATTATTATTATTACAACTAGACGGTTACCCATCCCTTTGCTCCGGAAGCCTCGCATATGTAACGGAAAAAAACATTTTATTTATTCAAAAAAGCAAATTCCATCAAGAAAACTAAAACTTAAAACTAAAATAAATTAAAGTTTTCATCCATTTTTAACAGTCGGAAATTTGCGCAGTTCAGTTGACCATGCAACAATACTCCTGTTGCCTGTCAATGCGCGTGCGAATTGTTACGAAATTCCATTGTTGGGAGGACATCGGCATATACAAATAGAGTTTTTGTAATAATATAGATTATAACACCATTCCATTTCAATGCTGTAATAGCAGTATTTTTTTTTTGTATGCTTTCTTTTATGAGTCAATTGTAGCTATCATAAAATAAATAATTGTAGCTAAATAATACTAAATCATTTCAACCATTCTATCGGTAGTTCTTTATCAAAAATGACTCCATCAAGCTCCACTCCATCAAGCAGTGGAACAGAATTACATTTATAATAGAATGATGATGATTTGAAAAGTGTTAGTTAATATTTTTTTTTTTTCAGGGGAACGAAGTGATTTATTTGACAAGAATTCTGAATGTGTTATCCTTCTAACGTCGTATATCTGGGTTATGCTCATTGAAATAAATATTGTTATTTGATTGTAATTAAGCTCCATTTCAGGCTCATTAGAGGGAGAACATCAATTCATTTGAAATAAAAAAGGCGCCATTTTGAAGATAATAAATTACAGCTTTTCCACGTGTAGATTCACTTCAGGAGCTACTTAAAAGGGCAAATCATAAATTCCATTCAGTGCCAGGAGGAAGAAAGATTAGCTCACTTGGACTTTAGGAGAACTCTCGTGAGTGATACGTAGATCTATGTTCAGCCAAATGAGCTCTTTTTTATTCATGGAAGGATCCTCAAGGAACCTGAAAAACGTGATAAGAAAACAGCTGCTAGGCTATGTATGAAGACTATACGCTGAAAGTGGCTGAAAAATGACTTTGATATCAAGTACATTAGAAAAGTTAAAGACTGTTGCAAATCTCAGTATAACGAATGCCGTTACAACGAACATTTCATTCAGAGTGAATACACTTATGAATCTCCATTCAAATTTCGTTATTAAATACTGCTTTTTTTATTTAGGCTACTTTCCTAGGCTCATCAAATTACTCAGTCTGCGAGTGTTTATTTCTTTGTATCCGTCTCCTAACTAACTCATAGATGGATCCTCTTGAAACTTAGCATGGATATTTACGGACGATCTATTTGAAATTTTCTTTATATGAATCCTTTCGTAGAAATTAGCGCTTGAAAATGATAAAAATTTTCATAGAATCAGAGCCAAAAAAGTCTTCCTATAGACTTTAGATAGACTTTCTTAATCATTTTAGATAATCCACTAATTCCATATGCTTTCATGGGATTAAATGTATTCCCATTTAAACAACTTGAGTAAATAACGCAGATTAGATTGTTTGTTTTTTCAGAAAATAGAAAATTCTATTGATTTTATTCAGTAGATATTACATTTTTTTTAAAAAAAATTAATAAATAAATAAATAATTTTAAGAAAAGTTGGACTGTAATCTCCTTTTTTTAAATCCCATTTGAATGATTTGATTTATTCAATGCAATGAAGTAAGAAACAATTTTAAAATAAATTTATTTAAAATGAAATTCACTGAAATAAAAATAAAATATGATTTGTAGTGTTAATGTGAATCCTCTCGAGCATTTTTGTTAAAAAAGGGTTTGAAAGTTTGTCTTCAAGTTTGTTAACTTTTTAAAAGGCATCTAAGAGAAGAAAGCTTTGAATAAAACAGTTTTGGAATTGCAATATTAAACCGAAGCACTTGAAATGAGCATTGGACTGTGGATAGTAAGGGTGGTAAGGATGGTAAGGATGGTAAGGATGGTAAGGGTAGTAAGGATGGTAAGGATGGTAAGGGTGGTAAGGATGGTAAGGGTGATAAGGATGGTAAGGGTGGTAAGGGTGGTAAAGATGGTAAGGGTGGTAAGGATGGTAAGGGTGGTAAGGATGATAAGGATGGCAATGGTGGTAAGGATGGTAAGATGGTAAGGGTTGTAGGTGACAACAAGAGAACAGCATAATGAAGAAAATGGTTTGAAAATTGCTGTGTGAAGACAATGACTTAATGAGTGTGAATGACGTAAAAAGTAGTGGGAGAGTGTTAATGGATAGTTTTAAGAAGTTTGCAGAAAACTGATAAAGTATTTAATTGATCTGATATATACAGCTCTTAATACGGATCAGAGAATACAAAAAATTTAGAATGCAATTTAGTAGAAATCAGCACGAGCCCAAATAATCACGATACCTTATAAAGATAGCTTGCTCTAACAAGGGAACCACTCGAACTGGATAAACGAAGTTTGTAATGAAACTTTGCAGAATGAATCATTAGATTGTGTTAAGTAAATAACATGAATCTTAGGTGCCCAATCAATCGCTAAGGGGGCTAATTTTTGTCGAAAAGTTGGGTCGTTTTACCGTCTTTCGCCAGAGGGCGACAGTGGTCTTAAAGTCACGCATATTCAGTCGAGTAACCAGATGTACATGACGCCATCTGGTATCAAGTTCTGATATAACCTTATTCTTTGATGAAATTTGAATGTTTATTCGGAAAGATTATTCAACTTATTCTAACTGGAATAGAAGCAGATTAAAGGGAAACCTTCTACATGAGTATATAATATAAAGACACCAATGATATTTATTTATTTATCGATTAGGCGTCGTAAAATCATAAAAAAAAAACCCACACTGCTTGTGAATTTTAATGCATTTTTATTGTTTTAAAAGTACGGATGGATTACTTAATAAAATATTTTATATATTTGGTCCATTATTAAAAAATGTTCTCGTTATTTATTTTGGTATTATTTTTTATTTCTTTAATAGCTTAAAAATGAGAATTTGACAGCTTATAACTTACCTTCGAAATCACGAATCAAATCCGTGGAAAGGATTTTATTTTTATAATAATTATTATTTTCTCGTATTTTCTTTTTTCTAATAGTAAGTCCCCTTTTTTTGGGTCATATTTCTTTTCTTTGATTATCTTTATGTTAAGATCTTTCATTGTCTTATAAGATTAACTTAGTGATAGAAGAAATTAATATTCACCCTAAAACATATAATTTTGATAGTTTATATAAGTGGAAAGAATACAATAATTTGGTTAATTGTCAAACTAATTTGAATTGTGTGTTTTTAAATATAAGAAGACTTCAGAAAAATTTTGATTTCTTCCAAGTTCCTCTGCTAAAATAATTACATCAATATAATCAATAAATTGCAGTATATTAGCCTTTAAATAATCAAAATTTTTCTGAAGTCTTCTTATATTTAAAAACACACAATTCAAATTAGTTTGACAATTAACCAAATTATTGTATTCTTTCCACTTATATAAACTATCAAAATTATATGTTTTAGGGTGAATATTAATTTCTTCTATCACTAAGTTAATCTTATAAGACAATGAAAGATCTTAACATAAAGATAATCAAAGAAAAGAAATATGACCCAAAAAAAGGGGACTTACTATTAGAAAAAAGAAAATACGAGAAAATAATAATTATTATAAAAATAAAATCCTTTCCACGGATTTGATTCGTGATTTCGAAGGTAAGTTATAAGCTGTCAAATTCTCATTTTTAAGCTATTAAAGAAATAAAAAATAATACCAAAATAAATAACGAGAACATTTTTTAATAATGGACCAAATATATAAAATATTTTATTAAGTAATCCATCCGTACTTTTAAAACAATAAAAATGCATTAAAATTCACAAGCAGTGTGGGTTTTTTTTTTATGATTTTACGACGCCTAATCGATAAATAAATAAATATCATTGGTGTCTTTATATTATATACTCATGTAGAAGGTTTCCCTTTAATCTGCTTCTATTCCAGTTAGAATAAGTTGAATAATCTTTCCGAATAAACATTCAAATTTCATCAAAGAATAAGGTTATATCAGAACTTGATACCAGATGGCGTCATGTACATCTGGTTACTCGACTGAATATGCGTGACTTTAAGACCACTGTCGCCCTCTGGCGAAAGACGGTAAAACGACCCAACTTTTCGACAAAAATTAGCCCCCTTAGCGATTGATTGGGCACCTAAGATTCATGTTATTTACTTAACACAATCTAATGATTCATTCTGCAAAGTTTCATTACAAACTTCGTTTATCCAGTTCGAGTGGTTCCCTTGTAAGTCAAGTGCGAACACTTATTGCCTTTGTACAAATTGGATCCTTAACAAGCCAGTAACTAGAAGTCATCCTTGTGCTAAAATGACCTGAATACGACTAATCACTTTACTTTAATAACTGTTTCTCCTCGGATGTCTTAAATTAGTAATGAAGTTTAAGCTAATGTCTAGTTAAAAGCACTCCTGTTGATTTTGGTAATACTTGGACCCATGAGTATAGAGCCTGCAACCAACCGTAACCCATCATTACATGTTATCCTTAAAGTTCTAATAAAAAGTTTTATTACTCAAGGATAATTTTATCTATGGTGTTTCCAAAATAAAGCCTGCGCACCTGAATAAAGTTATGAATAAATTTAATTACAAATTAAAAAAATACACTATCATGTTTCAACTTCAAGCAGAGAAGTCTTTTTCAAGTTCAAATTAATTTTATCCTTGAAAAAAAAAATCCTTCCTATTGAGTCTTGAAAGTTAAAGAGAAAGTGATAATTGCTTTCATTGTTTCATTAATAAAAACCAGCATATTCCTAAAAGAAGTTGAAGCCTACTTTATGCAATATGTTGCGGTTTTTATTTTTTATTTATTTATTTTTTTAAAAGACGTGAAAAAAATACAAAGTTGGTTTAAAACCCTGTTCCTTTTCTAAAATTGTAATGTCTGCCGAATGCACAAATTATTTATAAATTTTTCTTTTGTTGATAATCGATTAAATTCGCCTATAATTACCTACGTTGTCTAAATCTAATTTATACTAAGCGGTATCAAAACACGCATGAAAATATGGATTAAATGCATTGTTAGGAAATATTCAGTGTTTTCGCCTTTAATGTTCTCTAAATAAATTCCTGTCATCTTTACGCACAAACTTTTTCGACAGGATTCAAATGGAAAAAAAAAATCAAGTACAGAAGTCACACGGTCCCATGTCCGGACATCTGTACGCCAAATTTCAAGAAGAGCCATTCACCAGTTGAAAGGGACACAAACACATGCACATATATAGTCATTCTGTTCCTTAGGAAATAGGCTAATAATCACAAAACCTAATATTAATTGTTAGCCTTCACAAGTGTACATTTCTTTTTCCTGTATTTCATTAGGAAAAAAGAAGTCATTCCTTTACTAATTGAGAAAAAAATGTCAGTGATGTCTGCCAAGAAACATAAAACAGTGACTGTGTCATCTCTGGGAAAGATAAAGAGGTAAAAAGAAAAAGACCTGGTTGTTAGAAGAGGAAGGAAATTAGGATGTTAATGTCACTCACCCAAGGAAATTTTCGTGAACCGAATAAAGAATGATTTAAAGGACAATGGAAGGATGGCAGTCGCACAATTCCAAGAATCTCATCAATGGTAGAACTATTTGCTGCTGAGTTTAAGAAAATGACTCAGACAAATCGATTCAAATAATACTAAAATAAGAAAAACTTATAAGAAATTACAAACAAACAAAGAAACAAAGCTTACAATTGAAAACAATTGAAATAATGTTGTTTCGTATATTCTTCTCGAGAATTACTTTTAAATAATAAAATAAAATAAAGAAATCAACAAAAGATTTCTGATTTAACCTTAATTTTTCAGTCAACTTTACTAATTAAAAACCAAATTGTGTAGTGATATATGCGATTAACAGAAATAATGATATAGAAACTGCACTAGCGTATTACAATGCCTATAATAAAGTTACATTAAAACTTATTACATTATTAAAACGCATTAACATAAAAAACAAACAAAAAAAAACTAGATAATTAATGCTTTTAGACAGTGTTAAAAGCAAAGCGGCACCGCAACATGCATAATTTTATAAATAAAAATAGAATGCACCTAACCAGCGTTTACAATAACCCAATGGACGCCTACAGCAAACCGGAAGTTGGGGGGTCAAAAGTGGTCGTTTCCGATAAAGAGGAAATTGGCGATAGACGTCCTCACAAAATCGACCCTTCTGAACACATTGGTGGTGGTCACGTTTTTGCCAGACAAACGGTTGCTGAGATATAATAAAAGAAAAACGCATTGAAGCATCGACTATTGACCCCCCCCCCCCATCCGGTCAGGGAGTGGTCCTAGAGGTCTGATGTTTTGGACGTATCACCTACTTTTTGATGCTGAACACAATGGTGAAGGTTTCATCTCTAACTGTTTGGCCACTACAAAGTGTGACATCCAGCAAGCAAAAACGCAAGAGCGGTCCCCTATGTTTTATAGGCAAGCTGTAACCTAGGGGCCGCTAAAAACTAAAATTCGTGATTGTATCATGTAAAATTATGATACAATCTTATCACAAAGTTATGATATTAAAAAATAATATCAAGAGTCCCTTAAAGGCTATTATAAATAGAGTATATAAAAGATAACTTGTTGTGACTTCTTAATAACAATACTTGAATTGCGGAATGGTTCGTTTCTTCAACAGTAGCGGTAATCGAGGAACCCTTTTCACTGATAAAAAATTTTGGAATCCTGACAATTTTTATTATTAATAAGTAAAACAACAAATCCCTTTAGGAATATCAGTAATTTATGAAACTTATGGATTTTATTTAAATAAATTTTTCCTACATATTTTAAACTATTAATTACAAGTTTAAAAACTAATTTTATTGCCTTTTATCGAAACCTTGTTCTACAGTGTAGGGCGTCTGCTCTTAGTGATGATGATATAAACAAAGGCATTAATTTTATAATCATCAAAATTAATTTTAATTTTGTAATTGAGAGACATCAATTTGATGTTTCAGCCAGAGACAGCTTCAATATCTTCTGCTGTAAAGTAATAATATTTACTAAAATAAAGCACTACCTAACACCTTTGTAGTCCCAAGTCACAAACCTCAAAAAAGAATAAATTATGATAAGAGTATTGCATATAATAATGATCTTATTATGCAATATATAATATTATTGCCTGCTTATATCATTAATAATGTTTTACTTTAAAATGTGAATTTGTAAATTTAGCCAAACCAGAGGTCGGCAATCGACGGCCCCGGGCCGGATCAGGCCAACCAGCCGAAATTATCCTAATAAAAATAATCCATGTATGTATTTCAGCCTGAATTTAATAAATTTACAGCCCTCATTCAGCTTGTCACGTAATGTTGAGGCTTTCCGTGATAAACAGCATCAGATCTCACACACGAATTTGTGATTTTATGTTACTTAAATAGAAACATTGATAGCCTTATTTTTATTATCAATTAACATTAGATGATGGATTTCTTCCACAAAGTGTCCGGAAGAAGATGTCGATCTCTGAGAAAGATAAATGAATTAATACAAATAATACCTATAAAAAATTCCCTTTATAACTATGTAAACGGTTTTTGTGCTTTTTTCTGTGTGTTTCGTATCAAAGACTTCGTACGCTCAGAAATAATTACTCTAGGACTAACAAAGTGATATTTCAAGAAATTTTATTTTATTTTATTTGTATTAATATAAAAAAATGAATGTTTCTTTGTTTGTCCCGTATGCGTTCCTATACCATTCATCAGATTGCGATACAATTTTGATGAGTTACTGTGCTCACGCCCGCGAAGGTTTCTGAATTGTTTGGGTCTCTGAACACGATGGTGAAGTCCGTTTGTCGATCTGACCTTCCGTTCGGGAGTTGTTATAGTGGACAAATACGGATGGACGGACATGATAAACGCAATAGCTAAAGTCAATTTCTTGACGCCAAAAAATGCATGTCTGAAATCATCAGTTGCATGGCGACACGTTCAGCAATTGACTTTGAAGACCAATGTGCGCATACAACTACAACATGTTGCACCCACTGAACGTTTCGCAAAACAATTGTTGGATATTGGGAATGGGAAAATGGCAATCGATGAATACACACAATGTACCACATTGCCAACAAACTTCTGTAAAATCGCAGCATCCACAGACGAATGGATCACTTGAGGTTTATGCCCCTACCGATGTCACGTACGACGTGTAAGCACATGCTGAGGGATCTTGTGGGATAAACAAACAGAAATCCCATTGAGCGAGTATATAACTTAGTGTGAATTACTCAAAAACTCGTCGATTTTGATACTTCAAGACGGAATGGTTCAGTACTGTGCAGTTCCTTATTGTAATAATTCTGTAAAAACGCTTGGAATATCCTTCTTTAATATAATATTTCTTCTAAATCTACACAGGTTAAAACAAAGCACATGGCTTTGTTTATCCCACAAGCCAAGCACTAGCCTGGTGGGATATTTTGTAACTATGAAGCCCCGCCTATCCTCAAACGGTTCATTGATTCACAAATTTTACCAAATATCGCAATCTTTGAGTGGCATTGCAGATACAGTTAATTTCTTATAAATTTGCAATGTACCTCCAATAGGAAGAACCCTTTCTTTCCTTCGAAAACGTCAGACAGATATTTTTTAGACCTTTCAAATTAGCCCTTAACATTAGAAAGCCCTTAACTCTAATCACGATTAAAATGTGCACTTTAGATATAAAATCCAAAGGACATCAATACATTATGTGTTGAGTTAACGGCTTAAAAAAATTCATGTTTCTTGGCACTTCCAAAAAATTCCTCTCAAAAATCGAAAACAGTCGAGCTAATCACCACAATTTAAAGAATGATGAAAAATCTTCAAATACGAAGTTTTATTGGATCGGTTGGATTTACTACAATCGAATATCAGAATTTTAAAGAACGCATACTGAGAATTGATAGCTACGTTTGAGTGTTCGCCAAATATAAATTATGTGATAAACAAGTTGTGATAAATAGTTGATGTGACAACTTTCGAATACCATCATAATAAGATCGCAAAAATAAATAAATAAATAAATAAATAAATAAATAAATAAATAAATAAA
>JAFIDM010132389.1:0-13176 GCA_023159025.1 Thereuonema tuberculata
CTATAATAATAATTTTGTAATCTTTATCACTGACATCCATTGTGTTTAAGATGTACGTGTTTTTTAAAGAAAGTATCTAATTTCTGTCAGGAGAATGTTTGTTTGTTTTGTCAGTTTTGATGGATGCGTCAGTTCTTTCTCAAATGCTCATCTATAGATTAGATAGCTCGTTTTCTTCCATTTTTTTTTTTTTTTTGTTATAAGGAAATTAACTTACTCTGTCTATCGTTAGGAAAACTTCCTGTTTCCCTGTGAAAGGAAAAGAGTTACCATTTTCCAATTGTGGGGATGCTCCTGGGCTATGCAAGTTAAGAAGAATACCCGTATTCCTGAAGGAGGGTGGTTTATTCTTGTCGTCATCAAATAAATAAAATACAATAGCTGGAAAAGTTCAGAAAAAAAATTGAAATCAGTAAAAATTGAAATGAAATTGGAGCAGATTTCTACACGGTATTATTTAGACTTATTTGTAGGTGGGGTTCCCCAAAAAACTTTTGCCTAATCATAACGGAATCACAAAAAATAAAAAGCATGCGTACATCTTAACCCCCGTTGTTAAATAAATACGGAGAAAAATTAACTAGAAATAAAAAAAAAAGAACAACATCCATTTTAACGATCATCAAAAAGATCAGTAAATAGTTAAAGACATTAACTTTTTAAAAAAACTTTACATTGATTTTTAAATCATTAACGTTTGCAGAAAAAAAAATAATAAAATACTCACAATCTTCAGTATGAACAAAAATTGGTGTGTATCCTGGCAAACCTGGATTGAAAGTTGAGCAAATTCCGTGGAAAGGAATATAAGTATCCAGAAATAGCCTAGAATTAAAATTAACGATATTAAAATAAACAATCAATATATTTGCAATATATATTATTCATAATGTATTAGCATAATGCATTATAGCAATACGTACTTCTCCTCTTCAGCATTTCTGTATGAAAAAGGTAGATCAGCAAATACGATGTAATCTGTGCGTTTCTTTAAGAACTTGTTACGTTCGGTTTCATTCATTTTAAACATTCCAGTTAGAATAGATTCCTTATAATATGGCTGAAATCTATAATGAGGCTGCAAAATAAAAAGTAAACATTAGAGCACAATAGTATGATTTACAGTTATATTGGTACTCAGAATAAAAATCAGTACCAATAAAAAACGAAGCACCTCGAGAAGATTGCGCGATTACCGCGAAACTTCACATACTAATACCTTAGAGAGGAACTTGCAAATGATTAGAAAAACCACGGTCCGCCGTAACTATGGAACCACGCATCGAGAAGGATATATCAACAACAAAGCTCGCACGCAGAGACAATTGTGACAACGGATTGGGGTTGCATTAGCCTTCACGAACTGTGAGAATTTCTCGACGTTGGGTCCGTGCACATTATGAGCAGTTGAGCGAGTTGGGTTGAACCAGGGCGGTTGTTCAAATCGCCTTTCGCCCTATTGAAAATGGAGCGAAGCCCCAATCGGACGATTTTAGCGCCTGTGGATCGAAGAGGGCACGCGGGCAGTGGACGGCCGACGGAGACGACAGGACGCGAGGATCGAGCGATTGTGGGAGCCGCACGAACAGAACCGAATTCGTCTCTTTCAACCATTCGTGACCGTATCGTGATGTCTGTAGGTACGGAAGTGATCATCCGGACCAATGCCAGACGACTTGCGGCACGGGAACTGCATTTGAAGAGGCCACTCCGCCGCCTATCACTGACTACGGAGCATCGCCAGCACCGGTTGTTTGATTCGATCAACATGGGATAAGTGTCCAGTGAACTCATATTGTCTTCAGTGATGGGTCGCGGTTTGCACTGGGCATGGATGACCAACATTTCTGGAGACAGTCCGATCAGCGCACGGATCTCGCTTCACCGTGGATAGACACATGCCTCGCACACCAGAGTGACCGTCTGGAACCATTTTCTACGGTAGCGGATACCCTTGTCAGCCCTCCGCCATCACCCTCACAGCACAAAGGAACGTCGACCTGTTTTATCGCCTTTCCTGTCGCAGCACCACTCGACCATTTTTCAACAGGATATTGCCCAACCAGACACGGCATCTTTCAAAGATAAGCCCGATCAACCGACATCCTACCAATCAATTATGTTTGGGCTATGGTGCTGGCCGAACATGCTATATATTAGGATACTACTCGTGGAGTGTATGAGTCTATGCCACACCGGGTAACCGCTTACATACGAGTCAGAGGTGCCGCTACAACGTACTGATTTGTTCCATTTGTGTTGCTGTTTTATCGGAATAAATGGCCTAACTGCTCTGGAATTGTAATGATTTCATTTCCTATACATGACCATGGCACATACCAATTAGATTTTCGATTGGTGATTCCTTCCGAGTGCTTCGTTGTTTTTTTTTTTTGTCAAAAAGTGTATGTCAATAAATTAATTTACAATAACAATGTTATTTGTGATAACATTTCTCCATAACTACTGTAGCCTATCGATTTTGATTATACTTAGTTTTGTTGAATTTAGAATTTTACAAAGAAGATTTTTGACATTAGTGTCGTCACTCTACGATCAGCGTTATGTAATAACACGGTTATTTGGTTAGTGAATAAAAAGGTGACCAAAATTCAGAAGACTTTTCCAGTTTCTGAAGGAGGATTTTTTACAAGATATAAACAACCAGACATCCATTCGCACGAATTCAGGGAGGAAAGTTAGTTTAAATATAAAACAATAATTTTATTGGGTCATCCGAGAAATTATCCCCCCTTTTTTTAATGAAACAACAGGTTTATTTTGTCAACGTTGATCTTTATTTTAATCAATGATGTATCACCGTTTTGTTCCGCAACTCTTTACCAAAGTTCAATAAGCTTATACATTCCATTTTTATAAATATCAATAGATTTTCTATTAAAAAATTCTTCTACATTAAAAAAAAATGTGGGCGCGCGCGTCCGTTTGTCCGCCAACAATTGAATTTACCAACAATTCGCGCAACAGGGCTATTGCCAGGCAACAGGGCTACTGTTGCGTGGTGGACTCAACTGCACAAATTTCCGACTGTTACAAGTGGATTTCAATATTATATTGCATGTCATTTTTTTTCAATTTAAAGTTTATTTAATTTTTAGTTACTTGATGTAATTTGTTGTTTTGAATAAATAAAACATTTTGTCTTTCCCTGTTACATATGCGAGACTTTTGGAGCGACGCCACGGGCAGCCGTCTAATAGTAATAAAAACAACGATGCGTTAATATCGTCGTCAGTTTTGAAGCATTCTTCTGCAAGGATGTTTGTAGATTACGAGAAGATAAATCCTATGGTGTCAAACCTGGTAAATAAGAATGGAAAATTAAGATTTCGCAATCCACTCTAACTCACGTAATTTATGTTGCCTTTAGATTTTGGTCTAACGCTATCATGGGGAACACTTGCAATTGCTGAATGTTTTGCGGCAATCACCGTCTTCAGATTTTCCAGTTGTTGACAGTTTTTCATTTATCGTTTCTCCGGTTTTGAACAATCATAATACATTGTCCCTTTGCACTTCCACGAGATAGAGAACATTATCTTCTATGAGTGAAATCCTAGCTGTCCTGGTAGGATCTAATGTAGATTTTGTTTTAAATTATCACATGATATCCATTTTTTTTATTTCTCTTTATCAATCTGTCCAGAAATGGATCGGTTTTTTGACGGCCAAACAATACAAATCGAAACTCTGTCTACTAAATTCCTTTCAGACAGTTCGTCAGACAACCACTTGACTAAAGCCCATCTTCTTTATATGGTTTAAGCAATTGGGAATTCCTAGATTACTTGCCAATTTCCTCTGTTGTTAGTCTTGGACTATTTGGAGTTTCTGTACAAATTATCGTGACATCAGTAGCGGCATGAATTTTTCGGATGACCCAATAATTAAATGAATAAAGAAGAAGAAAAATAAAACAAAATTAAAAAAGATTCCCAGTAAGTATGAGCAAGAATGTAGCATCTCTTGTAATTGAAATATCAATTGCCATAATCCTACTTTATTACAAAAAAAAAAAGAAGAAAGAATTTGTTTGTTCTAATGTTGTAGAAGTTGTTTTTTTTTAACTTCTGAATATAGTTAAGATTTGAAAACTTCATTTGACAAATAAATTTTCAAAAACATGTATTTCACAAGCATTAAAACGTAAAGCAAAAGCAATATAAAAGTATAAAGTAGTTTCCACTAAAAATTTAAGGCAAGACATTGATGATTAAATTTTGAAATAATTTTGATTTCTATTTTTATCAATGAAGAAAAAGTATAAAAGGACATTAGGAAATTGAAAATGGATAGAATTGTGAAGAAAGGTTCTAAGAAAATCTAATGACATCCTCAAACGATTAAATCCTCCAAATCGTTGAAAAAACCCCAAGAAACTGATTGTCTCATTTTTAAAAAAACCGCTTGGATATTTTTGTCTCACAAAGATTAATTCAATCGAGAAATACAGGGCGTGATGTCTTCTTTTAAGTTAAAACAACATTTTCTTAGAATTTTAAGTTTATATTCATTTTTATAACGTGTAATTTATTTATATATATTTAAATATAAATTTTTTTTTTTGACGAAATGTAAAATTATTGACAATTATGCTTAAGCTCCACAGTTTAACTTTTAAATAGTAATTCTGTCATGTAATGTTTTTAGTTGTTCTTTCGTAATTGAACTGTTCCATTCTCTTCTGTGGAAATGCTGCTAAAAAAAACTAACGAGAGGTTATTATTGTTTGTTTTTTTTAAGTACCATATTCCTTGTTATAAAAAATTCAAGAAAATGAATATACGGAAAAACCTACTCTTTCAGTGATCTTTCAATTGTATTTATATTACGGAATAAATCGAAATTAATTTTCATCGGGAACGCTACCTACCAACAGTTGGTACCATTCCTGCGCAGGTTGGAGAGCTTGCTTGAACTCTTTATAAATGGGATGACTCATATTCATCATCTTTTTCCAACGAACAGGCGAATTAGGACAGAATGTAATGGATGGAAATGGAATACGTGTGTCCTCCCTTTCAGTAATGGTGATTACTGTTAAATATCTGTCGAAAAACATATTTCAAATAACTGTTTTATATTATAGGGTAAGTTATTACTGCAAATTTCGAAGACTTCAGTTAACTGAGCTTTAACATAGACTTCATTAGTTTTACTTCTAACAACTAATGTAATAAATTGCTGGAAAACAAAAAATATTTTGAATAAGAATATTTCTTTTGGGAGATGCTAAAACTTATAACTAATGACTTAATTTAGGCTACATCAAAAATTAATGGGTTTGTTACAACTTACTTTCTGTATTCGGTTATTAAGTCTTTAGATTGGAGAATAGCCATCGCAAATCCAAGGATAAGGAAACCAAACCATAGAAGTTTTCTCCAAGGACTTTTTGTTTTCCGTAGGATGGGAACGGCTGGTAACGAAGTCCTTTCTAGAAACTTCCCTACGGTTGCTGTTATTCCAAAATAATCTTTAATCTTGGTTTTCTGTCAAATCAAGTTCGAATTCTTTTAACTATTTAAAATAATATAACTCACTTAAGTAGCAATTAGTAATAGCCTATAAGAAAGGTATTTACATGCAATAAATTGGGTAAAACGGGTGTTAAAATTTTGAGATTGAGAGGCCTTTAGATTACATTTTCTGTGGCCGTATAACGATAGGATTTCCTGCAACTTTTACAGGAATTATTAGTTTAATAAAAAGATATTAAAACAAGAATATTGTCAAGTTGCCTTTTAAAACCACAATCCCAACAAAAAACCTGAACAAAATATGCAAATTAGGCTTATCATTTCATCGATGTTATTCTGATAATCTGTTTAGCATAAAAATTTCTTCAACATATATTTATTTATTTATTTTTTTAGTAACGATAATTTTAATATCTTAGGCCATTTAAAAAAAAAATAATAAGTAAATTAACAAGAATCTTGTCTTACCTCCATTATCTTTGCAATTTGAAACCATTCCTATTTTTAATATGAAATCATCCTATAGGGGAAATAAAACACACAACATATGTCAAGAGTTTATGTCAATTTATGCCAAGAATTGTTTATGTCAAGAGGATAATTGCAATGGAAAAAAAACAATCAATACTTTTTTTTATTGTCGAAAGTAATTCAGTTAAATATCTTTAGAGAAATTGATTACAAATAATGACTTATTAATGCTTTTGTTAATTATAAAAACTAAAATTCACGTTTTCAGTAGAAAGAAAAAAGCCGAAAGGAATTAAAAGTCTATCAAAGGGAGAGACCAAGTTGTTTACTAAGTTACATCTTAGATCGCTTTATTGGCGATCATCAGTTAGGAGCAGTCGTCAGTAAACAACGAGGTCTCGATACATAGGCCAATAGAATCAATCATCTGAGTCAAAGTGGAGTCTACAAAGCTTAAAGAATAAAAAAAAAAACTTGTCAAAAGGAAAATTAGTGAATGAATTTTTTTTTAGCGCATAAAAAAAATCCGATTGCGCATGTAAATATTAATGAAGGGTGAGACCAAGTTGTTTACTAAGTGACATCCTAGAACAGCTGTTTCACGCTTTATTGGCGATCATCAGCTAGGAGCAGGCATTAGTTTGCAGGCTCCACTTTGACTCCGACGATTGGCCTGTGTATCGAGACCTCGCTGTTTACCGGTGACCGCTCCTGGCTGACGATCGCCAATAAAGCGTGTAACAGCTGTTCTAGGATGTCACTTAGTACACATGGTCTCACCCATTGATGCTTATTAATATTTACAAACGCACTTTTATTTTTTTATGCGGTAAAAAAATTCATTGCGGCCGCGGAATGCATGCCTTGTGGCGATTTTTTTTATTGTTTATTTAAGTTTTGCAGATTCCACATTGATGCCGAAGATTGAATTAAAGTCAACTTACCTTAAAATGATTCACGCACTAAAAACAACACTGATTTTTTTTGTATCTTTTTCCGGGGAAATGTAGTAAAAAAGAAGAAATCTCATGTAATCTTTTGATTTTTGTACTATTTTCTATGAATAGAATGTCGAAAATATTCAAAATTAATTTTAAACGAAACAATTCCATTAGCAACAAAAAAAAATATCTTATGCATTCTTTAATTTCATGTATTGGCAATTGAATAATTACGTATTGAGAATTTAGACTAAAAACAGTATTATTAATATTTTTTTAATATTATTAATAATTGACAACTATAGTGGAACCCCGCCATTCGTCCGCCTCTCTATTCGTACAACTTTTTCAAGTAAAATTGAACTCGCCATTCGTACGCTTGCTCGCGATTCGGACAGCGTGACCTCGGTACTGGCCGCGCAACGCGGTCGCTTCAGTTCAGTATCGTGCTAGCTTCCGTACGCTACGCATCATCCACGCAAGCTTCATGAAACTTTGTGATATTTTATTGTTATTTTTTGTTATTTTTATTGAAAATAGTGCAGCCATGGATCTAAAAAAAGATTACTGATTCAACTAAGCCTAAAAGGAAAGCAGTGAGAACGACAATTGAATTTAAAAAAGAAATCGTTGCGAACTTTGAAAGTGGAACTCGTGTCTCTGACCTGGCAACTCAGTATGGTATGGCGAAATCAACCATATCGTCTATACCGAGAAAGAAAGAAATAATAATAGCGGCCTATATATTTATTGTTTTCATAGTTTTTATGTATCTTAGGCTTAACATATTATTACAAAGGTTTATATAAGCAATCATCTGTGGGCCTGGAACGGATTAATCCAATTTACATTATATCTTATGTGAAAAAATGATTCGCCATTCGTACAAATCGCCATTCGAACTGCCTCTTGGAACGGATTGTGTACGAGTAGCAAGGTTCCACTGTATTTAAATGCACAGCATTAAAAAATCTTTCCAATTTTCCTGATATAATAAAAGTTCACTCGCGTTAAATGAATGATAAAGATAATAAAATGCAGTGTTACCTCCTTTAACGGACACTCCGAATAGCGGACACCTCTAATTAGCGGACATTTTTGGGAGTCCCAGTCCCTTAAAGTAGGACATTTCACGTTATCCACTCTGAATAGCGGACACTCCGAATAGCGGACATTTTAACTGTACAAATTTTTTTTTTTTTTTCGATGAACATTTCGACAAACACATCGAGGTTGTTGAATTAAATTTAACGTGCATACAAGATTATTACATATTAGTTATGTTCGTTTCTGTTATGTAACATCGTGGTTGTATTTACATCGGTGAGCCACACATTGATACATTGTATCGTTGTCCCATACATTGATACATTGTATCGTTGTCCCATACATTGATACATTGTATCGGTGTCCCATGAATCAACGCACGAATCTGAGGCCCTTTTTTTCACTGTAGTTGCTTTGTAAATGTTAATCCCTCGTAAAGCTATCCTATAAACGTGTTGATTAAATTTAGTGCGAATTAAAATGGCGTCAAAAAGGAAGAAATTGGCACTGAAAGAAAAAAATTGATGTTCTTGAAGTTGCTGAAAAAGAAAAGCTAATTGTGCGCTGTCTTGCTGAACGTTTTAAAGTTGGAAAAACTCAGATAAGTGAACTTTTGAAGGACAAAGATGAGATTAGAAAAATATGGATGGTGAATTCAAACGAAAATTCGAAGAATTTGAAGTGTCGTAAAACTGAAACAAGCAAAATCGACGAAGTGGTGATAAAATGGTTCCGCTCTGCTCGTGCAAAGAACATTCCTATAAGCTGTGTTTTGCTTCAAGAAAAAGCCAGAGAAGTCGGTCAAACTTTAGAATTGGACACGTTTAAGGCATCAAATGGATGGCTAGAAAAATTCCGGACAAGTCACAATATTTCTTTCAAATCTATTTGTGGTGAAGAGAAATCCGTAGACCCAAAGCCTGTTACAGGTTGGGTTGAAAAACTGAAATCAGTGTGCCAAGGATATGACGATAAAAACATATTCAATGCTGATGAGACTGGTCTAGTTTATCGCATCCTTCCAGACAAAACATTGTGTTTCAACGGAGAGAAATGTAGTGGCGGCAAAATTTCCAAAGAACGTCTTACCATTTTGTTGTTTTGTTGTTGCCTTGCAAAGTTAAACGATTTAAATTTTATATTGAGAAACATGTTTTCAATGCAAAAAAGAAATGTCAAACTCTGTTAACTGATTATTTTAGTTAATAAAATTAATTTTCTATATACTGTAATTAATATTGTCATTATTTTAAGCAAGACAAACGGATCATTGAAAAAGGGATATAGTAAATACAGTAGTTTGCAATTGTTCATATTCTCTCATAGCGCAATGGTAATTGTAGACATTTAATTAAGATTGTACGTAATTTTTCATAAAATGACATGCTACAAGCTAAAAATTTTAAAAAAGATAATCCTCCTCAATATCGGACACCTCCCAATAACGGACGAAACTTCCGGTCCCGTGACTGTCCGTTATTCGGAGGTAACACTGTACAAATAAATATTACTTCATTCGCCATTTTTAAGCCTGATATAGTATTGAAACTATCAGCTACTACCAACTGAAATTCTCAGTAGTATTATATATTGTTATTATATTATATATTGTTGTACCATAAATCTTAACTAGTTCTGTAGATCCCTATAACATTAATCTAGAAATATCCGTTCCTGCAGACGGAATATTATTTCCAGTAATATTCAGTTTTCGTTTTAGTTCGGGGAAAAAAACCCCACTAATTATTCAGAAGCTGCGTAATTCTGCTGCTATATAATTATCTTTGCTGGCTGCTTTACTAATAACTTTGTATTGGACATTGAAACATAGCCTTGTCTTCCGTAGAAAGTTGAGCTTCGTAATTGTCTGGGAATCCCCATTTGATTACATGTTTCCGATGAAACAACTCGTCAAACACGATTTCGTTAAGGAACGACCATTTCTCAAAACATCACTAGATCTGAAACTTCACTAAAAATTCCTTTTAGTAAAAAATGGCATGAATTACTTTATAAGCATATTACAAATATTCGTCTGTCTTTCCAAGACACTGCGAAACACTTTTTGATATCAAATACTAAGCGTCCCAGTATCCAATAATTAGCCGACACACCTGCGTACTTTGAAAGAAATATTTTAATTGACGACTATAGTTTCGTGTAAAATACATTGATTACACATTCTCAAGTGAAGACATAAAACAAAACAAAGAATATACAGGCAAGAAAATAACCATCATGCACAGCGAAATGGAAAATTCCCAGAGTACAATTGACCAAGATAACAACTCCATCTATTGGGAATTATGCTCAACAAAAATGTAAACAAATACATGTGTTTAAAAAATTTTTTTTTCTCCAAACCGATACTTAAGAATTCACAATATTTATAACCCTAAATATTTTTACATTACATTTTGTCGTTTTGTAATTAATTTTAATTTTAAAAATTTTTTACTTTCAATTTTACTTTTCAAAATTTTTTACTTATGTATACATGTAAAATACATTTGATTGGGTTCTCTTATATTATTTTAACTTATTTTAGGGTTATAAATATTGGGAATTCTTAAGTATCGGTTTGGAGAAAAAAAAAATTTTTTAAACACATGTATTTGTTTACATTTTTGTTGAGCATAATTCCCAATAGGTAGAGTTGTTATCTTGGTCAATTGTACTCTGGGAATTTTCCATTTCGCTGTGCATGATGGTTATTTTCTTGCCTATATATTCTTTGTTTTGTTTTATATCTTCACTTGAGAATGTGTAATCAATATATTTTACACGAAACTATAGTCGTCAATTAAAATATTTCTTTCAAAGTACGCAGATGTGTCGGCTAATTATTGGATACTAGAATATGTTCAACACATGTAAATTTGCAATTTTGATACTAAGCGTTCCAATTTGCTTTAATTGAGGAACACTTCTGAACCAGAAATTAACAATTTTCTTCTGGGAAGCGTTCGTTTGAATAATGGGCTTTGTTTTAGCTATCAAACAAATTGAGAAGAGAAAATGGATAACTTAAAACGACGATTAATCTTTCAGCTTCCTAAGGTAATTGATATACAATGATTGCAGTGATAGTGTAGTCACTGACTTCAATGATTTAAAGGCAAAACGCATTTTACCGAAATTGAAAATGCATGGGTCACACTTGTACCAAAATCACCTGGAAATGGATTAAAATAACGTAAAAGAATACATAACAAATAAAACTGAAATAATCTATATTACTAAAAATCTTTTATTTATCTGTCTGTCCGGCGCAATTGTTAATTATTAGTTTGCTGAGAAAGTCAGATTATAAAATTTTCTTTTTTTTTATTTGTTTTTTCGCCTTGCTTGGGATTCGAACCGAGGACCTTCGTCCTCCGAGTCAGGAACGCTAGCCATTGGACTACTGCTGGTCCCCCAATATCCAATCTTACTTTTATCCTATTTGTTCGCGCGCTATCAAAAAATGAGTTCATTTAAAAAGGAATAAAATATCACTTTTTGCCATAACCGCTTGGAATCGATTCTTCTTGGATTATCTCATACTTACCAGGGGAAGACAGGGGGGGGGGTGGCCTAGTTGTTACAGAATTTCGTTCTTATAAAAACCTATTTATATAAGAATGCCAACATAAGGCTAATTGATATATAATAATATTATTATTATAATAATATGCAATTAGTTAAGAAATAATGAATAAAATGGGTGTAGGTTATAAGCTCGAATGCAGAGAAGCGGGGAAATACACTACGGTTCTACAGGTAGGACCTTGAAAGAAGGAGTGGTGGAACATGTCAGAGCTTTTAGATACAATAAAAGGAACATATCGGATTGGGCGGATCATTATGTAAAAATGAAACACAATCCAGATCCTCAAGTGAATACAATTTGCAAGATCCAAGAAGAAAAAGAAAGGCTGATGATAGAATCATGCATAATTAATTCTAACCCATGTATGAATAAAGAAAGCTTTTTTAAAGTTAGTGAAGTAGCTTTTGGTTATATAAAAAAGAACATGCAAAACATAAGGAATACAAAATATTGTGACATCTAAATTTTATGTTAATTAAACAATTTGAACAAAGTTTTGTATTAAATAATTAAGTCATTAGTATTATTGTTAATTAAGCAAATTGAAGAAGGTATTGTTAATTAGGCAATTTGTACAAATTATTGTGTTCACTAAGCACGATGTCAATTAGTATGTTATTAGTATGGCATTATTTTAAATTTTTAAAATTTGTTTTCATAACGAATTACGAAATATTAGAGGAAAGAGAAAGCTTTTCTTTTCCTCAACTAAAACCTGAAGAAGTTTCATGTTCAAAGAAATGAAATATTGGAAAGAGTTTAACGTCCTGGAGAAATTTTTAACAAAACAAAATAAGCTTGTGCTGTTCTTGTTTCTCATTTTGTTTTGTTAAATGAAATATTGTTTAAGAGTATTAAAGAAGATATTTTATAGAGATAACTATGTTCTAGTATAATTAAGTTTAATTAAAAACATGGAAAAATAGAAAAGGAAATCGATAAATTATCAGTTAAAACAAAAGCACTGCGAAACTTTGATAGTTTGCTTTGTATAATTATGTATACGCAAGTGTGTATCGATATATATTGCTCTACTGAAGTCTGAACAACTGAAGGGATCTTTTTAAAACTTGGCGTGCAGTTTTATGGAAAGAGATAAAACACACTTTCGTATTTGGAAATATTTTTTAAAGTTTACTGTGGAGAACTCGCTTATGATTGACAGCCGAACTGTGCTTAAAAATTTAATTTCATACGAAAAAGTTTATGCTTATAAGAATAGTTAAATAAAATGATTTTTTTTCTGTATTGCACTTCACAATTTGCTTTCGAGTACATAGGAAATCTATGGATTGTTGGTTATGGGGTCCCGTGTAGCTGCAAATAGCATGTGTCTACATACTTTAAGATTATTCAGATTCTCCAGTTGCAAGTAACAGAGAATTTCTATTTATTCGTGCATTTTCCACACTATTAGATGAATAATATTCCAGAATATTCATAAATTTAAAAGGTCAGTTATTTTTTTTGTTTGCAATATCGTCCGAAAAAATTTATATTAATTTCTTTTCCTTTTTTTCTGCAAAAATTCAAAATTTTGAATTCTTATTTCAATATTATCTATTTGTTTTTAGCTTCCCTTGCATTCGCCGATTCAATTCGCAAAACAGATGGCGATAAAAAG
>JAFIDM010132389.1:13576-25431 GCA_023159025.1 Thereuonema tuberculata
GGATACTTTTCAGTGGTTTCTGAGTTACAATAGTGTTCAGTATTCTACCTAATAAAAATTCTGCTTCTTTCTTTTTTGAGTCTCTTTTTTATTCTAATTGTCACTTTTCAGTGGCTTTTGTGTTCCAAATATTGATGGTTTCTGAGTTACAAATAGTGATTTTTCAGTATTCTATCTAATAGAAGTACTGCTAACCAAACTGTAAACTTATTGCAGAAATATTTCTATAAAATGTTCAAGAACTCCTAAATGAGTACAAAGGATATCTGAAAAGATAAGATAGAGAAATCGGAAAAAACGGAACAGTATTTATATTTAGAAAAGGATGATATAAAAAGAAAACATATCGAAGCAATTTATATACAAAATAATAAATGTTTTACATTCCAGTGATTTCGAACTCAAACCACAGTCTTTGATTGATTATCTTGAAAACTACAGAACCATTCACCGAATAAGACTTCACCAAACAATTTTAAAATTTAGTATCGTGCAGTTATCATGGAAACCTAAAATAATGGTTTCAAATTGTGGCTATAAATAAAGAATTCAATAACTACTGTCACAATTTCGGAAAATCGTGTTTTGATTATCTGTTTTTTACTTTTTATAAGGCGTATTTGGCTAGCTATAAGATGTCGAAAATTCTTAAAATTTCACAAGTAGAAAAATTTTGAAGCAAAATATAGCGAAATAAGATTTAAAAATACTTATTTTCTGGAATACTTTCCAACGCTTAATTTTGCAAAAGTAAAATCTAAAAAGGAAAGACGTCATATCGATGAGATTCCTCCATAACAAGTACCATATAACCACTTGGATCAGTGATTTCGCTGCGAAACCATAGTATAAATATTACAATTATTTTTTAGATTTATGTTGATTTGGAAATATAGTCTAACAGAAATAAATTTTATAAATATATTTATATATATATACAGTTTTTAAGATTTTTTTTGTTGTTCTTGGGTCAGAAAGGTTGAACAAAAATAAAGGTCTTGAAATTGATAAGCTATTCATTCATCTAGCGCCAGATAAAACTCTTCTTGTTGTTTTGTACAATTGTTGTGTTAATTTTTGGACAAAAAGAAGATTATTGAATAATAACTAGAATGTGTTGTAATGGATAACGTTTATGTACATTACAACATGACTCTTAAAAAATGATATGTATCAATTTGGTGATGTTTATATATGTATCTTTTTTAATCAATTGTTCAACAATTGTTTTTATTTTTAAAGATAATTGATTTGATAATGAAGAAATATAGTACTTCGAAAAATTTGCCTGAAATTTAAGGAATTTTGATGGAGGAAATGTAGTATTGGAATGTTATGAATTACTAGAAAATAAAAGATTACAAAATTGGTTTTAAAAATAGCAATTTTAATAAAATAGAAACAACTTAATGCATTTTAATATAGGGAGAAAACACATTACATTAGACGTATTTGACTTATTCTTACAGTTTTATCTAGAAACTATAAAATGTGTGGTTTGTGTAGTAAATTTAAAACATTTTTTTTAACAATGACAGTAAAATAAGTTATATATTTCATTTAAATTTAGCATTTTCAAAATTGTCATTCTCTTTAGTGGATTTGTGAAATTTGGAAACCCTATTTCCAGTGATTGAAATAATGTATGGAAAGATCCAAAATATGAAAAACTCCGCAATTTCAAATATGGTTGTAAGTAAAGAAACTCCAAGAAATACTCCTACATTGCCACCAATGGCTCCCACTAGGTCACTTAACTAAAAGAAAAGAAATTAATAAGTATGTTTGATTAATTAATTAATAATATACAATTAAAAAATGTACAATTAATTAAATTGTAATTAAATTAACTTTTTAAATTTAAAAATTCAAAAAAGGGCATAATAATAAAAAAATAAACATAATTGCTGCAGCTAAAGAAAGTTTGCCTTATAAGGAATAGAGAGAGACAAATTTTCTCGACTCGCGAAAAACGCGAAAAATTTAAGAACTCAAGATATAGTGGGAGACGAGCTTTAAAGTAAATTGAATCATATTTAGATAGGTTTTGAAGAATTAAGTACTCCAGAATTTTTGTTCCAATCGCAATATACGACTCCAACAGCGAATTTTTACTTCTACTATAATACCATTGGACTTAACATTTTCAATGTTAAAGAGTCTTAACTAAGACTTACTTCGAGACAAATCATCTTGTAGCCTACTTATATTAAATTATTAATGGACTTAAATTAATCAAATCTTCTACAATCTATTAGTTTTATATTAATTCACGAACAGTTGACAGCAGTTCAGTATTTGTACAACTGTAATCAATTCTGCCTAAAAGTTTTAATAGAATTTCGTGCAATACATTTTTTAAGCAATAAGTATTGCCAGGAAAAGAATCATCGTTTATTGCTGGGTGTTTTTTTGCTAGTCTATTCTAACTGTTTTATTGTATTTCAAGGTGTTCTATTAAATACTTCCTTTTTGTGTGTTATCCTTTGTAAAATCAAGTACAGTCAAACTTGGATAATTCGAACTTGTTTAATTCGAAATTCTGGATAATTCAAATTTTTTGCTCGGCCCCTAGAATTCTGTACTAAAATAATGTTTAAAAAATCGTGGATAATTCGAATTTTATTTTGGATAATTCGAATTTTTCGTACGATTGTCCTTAAAATATTAAGGTAAAAATTGTTCCTGAGACTTTTCTCAGCTAAGGTGCATTATTTATTTTAATGGTCTTTCTAAGGAAAACAAAAGCCGACCACGCTTTTTTGAAGGTCAGTCTAGTGTAGAAGATTCTATTTTTGTATCAATTGATAGGTTGGATCATTTGCTTTGACTCAAAGATTGCATTTAATGAAGCAATTAAAAATATCTGCCTTTTTTTTAAAAAAAAAAGTGATGAATAATTAAGCTAGTAAAAACTGTTAGATTTAATGAAAAAAAAAATGTAGCAGTATTCTTAGATAAAGTTAATGGATTAAATCTTTGATTATGTAGTTAATCTGTTTTATTTATCTCTTCTGTTTGAGAGAATATATGTAATTCGAATTTTTGGATATTTCGAACTTTTTCTCTGTTCCCTTTAACTTCGATTATCCAAGTTTGACTGTATAAACAGTATGATTTCATATACGGTAATTTTGATGATTTTTTTTTTCGTTTCTTTGAAAAACAAAATAAGTTAATTTAAAACTAAACACGACAGAACGAATATTTATAATTTCTTTTGAAAGGAAAATGTAGAAGAGATTTCTACTGGTTATCCAGTCAGAAACTGAAATTTCCTTAACCACTTAAACAGTCATATATTTCCAGAATATAACTAGCAAAAAGTCGGGCTTTGAGAAGACTCGCGCAATGTTAAAATCACTTCCTAAAATTTGCATAATAAATATACATGTTAACAGTGTAGGAATTTCAAAAAAGTGACTAATGCTACGACGCTGTAGGATTTATAGAAATAACAGATTTTTGTTTCGGTTTCAGAACTAACGGCACTTTTGTTATGACCTTTCTTATTGCTTTTTCCAGATTTTTTTTTTTTTTAAATATAATTCTTAAAAAAATAACAGTGCGCAGACATGATTGTACACTACTACATCGGGTGTCTACGTGAGCATACAAAATTACATATTCCTAGCTACTGTAGATTTTGAATAAAATGGTTCACAAAATAAGATCTAGTTGGGAATGGAGAGAATCGCTTCACTCGTCTAAATTAATAAACTTTTCTCTATCTTTCTTTTTATTTAAAAACATTAAAGAAAGTATATTTACCCTATATTTGGGATATTCTTCGAAGACGTCATAATCGGTTGACCGTATTTTGAACGTTAACAGTAGTAACTCATCTTTAATTCTGAAAGAAAGATTCAAAATCTTTTAAATGTAAATTTCTATTAATTAACAATGTTTTTGTACAGTTAAGTGAAAGATTATTGCTTACTTGAAGTTCAGTTATAAAGAATACAATAACAATTTTATATAAAAATTATATAATGACTATAACTGTGCTTATGTGCTCCGTAAAAATAAACTTGATGCGTACTGTTTCATCTGTTTTATTTATGAAATTATTATCTGATTCTTATCTCATCACCCTAATGTTTGTTCATTGTATTCAAATATATTCTGTATATATTATACTGTATTCTAATTAATAATAATGTGATATATCTTTTACTTAAATTCTGTAGAGTGAATTTAATTTTAACGCTCGATAGTTTGACATCAAAATTTAAAATTTTTCTAAGGGATGCAACAATTTTTATTCAAGGTTTGGACATATTATAGAATCGACATTGGTGTCCAATTGCTAATGATTTAAGAAATTGTCAGAGTTTTGGCTATCCTTAGCTGCTTTATGTGAAAAGCTTTTCGGCTTCACAAACCTTGGCCTATGTTGGTGAATACCACAAATTCGAAGACTCCGAAACATGCAACAAGAAACATAAAAAGGCTTTTTTCTTTGTGAGCTGGTTATGGAAGTCCATTATCATTACAAAATGAAAATAGAAAATTTATAAGCCGTCTTTGTGTTGATAATTCGAAATGAGGAAAGCATGAAATAAAAATAAAACTGTGAAGCCATTGGAAAAGATTAACAGTAGATATCAGTAAGAAAAGTTTTATACTTTTAGGCAGTAGCTTAACAACTCCTGAAATCTTGGTTCCAAGCTGCTTTGTACTTTCTCTTGTGCATATCTGCCTTTTATCTTACCATTCTTTCAGCTATACATGGCCATTTTTGTATTTTTATACAGTGAACCTGTACCAATGGAATAGTTTGATTGCTGAACAGCTTTGAGAAATTTCCGAAACTGTAATTTCTTCGAAAACTCTGGAAACTAATAAAGATTTTTTTTACATGTAGGTTAAATGTCCAAAACTTATGCTATCGAAAAGGAGATGCCACTTCTGAATTTTGCAGCGTGAATTTCGAAACTTGAGATATGTCCTTGTGGGTTACGAAGTAAACTTAATCCTTAATAATTAAGTAATTATTATTTCATTTATTACAATAAAATATTTCCTCTTCAGGACTTGAAAGCTCCTATTTATTTGTAAGAGATGAATGATCTGAAAATTGTGCTTGGAGAGATAAAAGTTCTAGAATATTGGCTCCAAGAAGGATATAATGTCATTCAGTGTCACAGACGGTTCTGCTTCCATGCATCTTACAAAACATACGTCTGCTATAAAATGAAAGAACAGTGAAAAACTTAAAACAAGTTGAACTGAATTACTGTGGTAGCAATGCAAGTCATATAAAATGCATTGTGAACCAGACAGATTTGAGAAATCTTAATGTTATTTATATTTTTTTTTTTCAGAACCATAAATCATAAACATAGCCATTAAACACTGGTAATGCTACATAAAACAACTTAATTTAGCAGTTGGGCTTAGAATGTAAGTTGGGTATGCTTTTGTTGTAAATTAAACCAATAAATATTTTTTCAGTAATTTAGGAACTTTTAGTAATATTTAAAATTTCAAAGTAAGATAATATTTTTTGTTTGAAAGAATTGGAAACATATTAACTTAGTTAGTGGAAGGTACTGCGAACTTAAATTCGAATAATACAACTCTGCTGCAAATTCCTAGAGAAAGAAAGAAAGAAAAAAAAATTAAAAATGTAAGTGACTACCGTCACATATTTTGCAATAAAAAACAGTAATATTTTTAGAAGGAAGTTTATAATAAGATATGGATACGTAGACCATACTTTTTGTTTTTGTAAATAGGGGGTAAATGAAAGGGACGCATGTTGAAAAAAGGAAATTAAAAAAAAGGTTATTAAAATTTATTAATTTCTGTAGCTTTTAAAAATTTTGCTGAATTTAAGAGTTGCAGGAGCATGAATGATACAGTGATTTCGCGAAATCCTTTTAACAAGTGGCAAGGATAAATTTATCTCTAAGAGATAAGTTATCTCTAATTTAAAAAAAAAATAATTGCACAAATAGCAACTCTCAAATATAGGTAAAATATTTTGTCTTCTGAAAGAAGACTAATTTCAATAATGCTAATTTTTCTTAAATAATAATAATAAATAAATAAATAAATAAATAAATAAATAAATAAATAAATAAATAAATAAGAAAAAGAAGGAAGAGAACTTTTAATTAGTGCTCCGCTGAGTATAATGAAGTGCGATAACAGTTTATTCTGACTTACACAGAACTTAATTTTCATAACTGAAATGAAAAATTCCAGAAGATAAGCGAAAGCCTGTATTTCTGTGTAAGAATATATTCATGATCAACAACAAGTTTAACGTACGAAAATAATAATGACAATACAATAAAAAGCAAACTCGCACATAACTAAAGGAAGCACTGATCTGTTTTTGGATTTTTTAGTGATCCTTTATTCATGTGCGAGTTTGCTTTTTATTGTATTGTCATTATTATTTTCGCACGTTAAACTTGTTGTTGAATGTATTCTTTTTTGCAATTTAATCCATTCTAAGCTAAGCGAAGGCTAGCGGGGATTTAATATGTGCCATATTTTTTATTCTTAATTTATTAATTGTTGTTTTTAATATAAAGGGCCATTTTCTTGTTCACTTTTGTTTCCTTTATATGTTTCTAGGAATCACTGACTGTTAAGACACTGGGCGAGTCCAGCTGACGAAGGGTAGGAATCCAGAAACAGCTGCTCTGGATTCCCGGTGTCGAAAAATCCAAAAACAGATCGGTAATTCCTTTATTTATGTGCGAGTTTGCTTTTCATCGTATTGTCAATATATTCATGATATTTCAATATATTTTTGACTCTCCTCAACTCTAAGGTTGGAAGGTGGAAATAATCCATTGAATTTCCAGGGAACAGATACTGAGGTGGTTTCCAGTTGCCTTCCTCAGGAAGTCATTGTGAAATGACTCCAAACCCGAAGAGAAAGATGAAGAAGCAGACAAACACAGGAAAGGAAATTTATTCAGGATATGATCAGAGAATAACGAAAGTTTTAGCAACAGTTTTATACAAATGTAAAACAAATATTTTCGAATATTACGTAACTACATAGATAATCCGTTACAGATTCAGTTTACAGATTCAGTTTCTCGACTTTTACATGTAGAAAAGGAACTTGGGGATAAAAATTATATACTTCTCTGTTATATAACTCATTCCTAAGTAAATAAGTACCTCTAGGAAGTCTTCAGCTGTCTGCAGCTTTTCTACCTGTTGCACCCATTGGTATTGATGTGCTCTGTGAACAATAAAAGTGATTTAAGTGAATTGAACATGAATAGAATTTAAAGATCTATACAGGTTTTAGAGATTTTAATATTTATACTGAGCTTATTTTTAGTTAATAGGAAATTCTGTTCCTGTTTTATAAAGGGCTGGATGAAGCCTAAAACCAGTCTGAAGAAGGAACACCCAGAGAAAGAGCTCCGCCTTTAATACAGTAGAACCTGGCTTTTCCAGACTTCAACTCAGCGCCTGTATCACAGAGTCTACCAACTAATATTGAGCAGCATGAAAAATATTGAAATATGCAGCAAACTTTTATAGTATATTATTTCACGAGTTAGTCGTTGCTTCAAAAATTATAATTCTTTATAATTTTAAGTTATTTTAAATAGCAACTCTTAACATTATTGTGACGAATTATTGATTTAATGATTTAATCAAAATGTTAAATTAAGCGACTAAATAAAGATTTAAAGAAATGAAATCATCACTTACAAACAGCTCCGATTACATTCTTTGGTGGTAAAATCGTTTAAGGACACTGGAAAAAAATAACAAAAAAAATTGCTTCAACATTCAGAGTAGAATGGATAGAGACTCATTGTTTTATGATTCCCTTATTGTGTAGATGAGCACATATGCTATTAATAATAATAGCTAAAAGAAAATAATAATTCAATCAATTTCTTAAATTTGTAATTATATATTTAATTATATGTAATTCCGGCATCACATTATCATTGCAGTATCTTAACCTCAGCTATGAAGGATTTATCTTAACCTTAGCTGTATAGGATATATACAGTCAACAAGTATCCTAAGCATAATTACTCCCGTATAGTGCATTATTCTTGAAAACTTGTAGAATTTATACAGAAACACTTAAAATGGTTCATTAAAAGTAATTGAAATAATTATCGATTTCGAAATGGGTGAATAATCAAAAGTCGAGAATCGAGTTGTTCATAATGTAAGTGTTTAGAAACAATAGATGAAGGCAGGTAATCAAGCAACAGAGACTTATAAAAAAAGGAATATTTCAAACAATTTTCTCTGGTTTTAAAAACAATTACTCAAAGATGTGATTACTGTAGAAAAATGCAGATATTAGTAGATTCCCTTCTATTAAATTTCTATTTAATTTTTTTAGCACGTCGTTGTAACAGATGATTTCTTCTACAGATTTATATGAACCATTGTTAGATTGGTAGCAATAGGTAACGCTTTCTTCTTTTCTGTTAAAGGCCATCTCACAAATGAATGGTGATGTCACTAATAAATGATTTAAAAGTTATTGTGATCTAACAAAAGAAAGCATGCATCGGTCACTTCGATTGTTAAATTAAAACTGACTCTATTCAGTAAATTTTAAGACATGAAACGTCTTAAAGAAAAAGAAAAAAACGAGACAAATTATTATTATTTAGATTCTTAATGTTTGAATCTATTCTAAAGCCTTGTCAAAATGATATTCGCTGATTTGGGTAATTAGGTAGAAAAACCCGAAGATGTCTGCGTTTAATCTAGTGACAGGTATGATTATCTCTGTCCACTGCTCATCTTTCCTTAAATTTTTGTTTCTTGGGTGTTTTCAATTCTTCCCCAATTATGTCAGATTTTTCAAGAAGAAAGGTCGATGGGAAGTTGTACTGTAGGCTATTTTAAGGAAAACCACCCTATTTCAACCTATTTCCTAGATAGGGCTATGTGATTATAGGCTACAGTATTTTTGAATGTTGCCCACAATATTGTCTTTCTCTACTGCCATAATAAGCCAACGACTGGAGCACGAGTGCAATGATGTTACTGTAGAGCTTTTGATATTATAAACTCAGCACATTTGTCATTTGAACAATAGATATTAGAAGTATATAATATCGCTTTCTTATCAAATTTTTTTTAACTTTATGTAGCTCCATCTCGGGAACTGTTGGGAATAGGACACATGTTCATGTAAACTTTTTTTCTTAGAATAACATGTACTGATTTCCCAGAACATTGACATTTCCTCATAGGACACCCTGTATCTTTCTTATATTGCAGAAACTCAGAAATAAAGTACTGTATTTCTTTTTTAAACACCGCGAAATTTAGCAACATTTTCGGTGCTTATCTGATAAAATCTTAGCATTGAACTTATTTACTCATGAAAATGCTCATTAAGTTCAACAAAACAAATAAAGATCTGAATCAGATAAAAGTAAGAACATTTTAATTTACATTGATCGCATAGCTGTAATTCTGGGCGATGAACAGGTAAATATGGCTCAGTACATCCTCTTTTTTTCAATAATTCTTCATTAGCTAATTTCTCATAACAAGCCTAAAAAAAAAAAACACAGAAAATACTGAAAATTATCATTACTAATATTTTTTAAAAATGTAAACCACAATTAAGAAACAAAAACAAAAAAGAACATGTCAACAATGGAATCAAATACCCTTGGGTGTTAAGCTTTCCGCCTCAAAAAGAATTTGTCCACAAATAAAGAGAAAGAAAATAAAACTTAAAAACAGCAATAATAATGGAAACAAAACCTTTGAGCGTCAACTCTCCGCTTCAAAAGGAATTTGCCCATAAAGAAACAAAAGGAGAAGCAAAAAGAAAAAAAGAAAAGAAAGAAAACAAGACCCTCTGATGGGTAAAGAAAAACAATCATATTAAAAGAAATGCCTTTTTTGGGTTTTAAGCTGAGACCCTGAAACGGCCGTTTCGAGCTTGTTAGGCTCTCTTCAGCCAGGGCTACTCAATCAGTGCAAGACCCAAAAAGGCATACGAGGGGTAGTGTTAGTTAAAGATGGAAACCACAATGCACCCTCTATAATTAAGAAATGAAAACAAAGAGAGCCTAACAAGCTCGAAACGGCCGTCTCAGGGTCTCAGATTAAAATCCAAAAAAAAGGCATTTTAATATCAAAAATTTCCTTATATTAAAAATTTTATTCAATTTTATTATACTTTTTCAAAAATCTGGATTAAAAACGTGCTAATGATGTCCAACAAAGAAATGCTAAAAATCAAAAATTCTAAAATTGGTAAATTTATTAAATGTTTCATATGAAGCAGTAATATTAGGTTGGAAACCCTAAAATGTCACCACTTCTAGGGACGTAATTAAAGTATGCTTTAGGTGTGTAGTTATGTCGGTTGAAGGCTCACCCTTACTGCATTTGGTATTGACTGGTCATGAGTTTTTTTCTGTAGTCTGTATGCGTCCTGTTTTGTGAGTGGAATCCAAATATGGAGACGTTGGATATTCGACAAGTGATGCTTTGAGTTCTTTCGAGGCTTAGCAGCAGTTGAAGGGAAGGGGAACATGTATAGTGTTTTCGGTGGAGACCATCGGCAACAACTCCTAAACCGCCTCTTCACCCACGAAAATTTTGACTGTTTGGTGGTTCACGGCTGAAATTATCCAGTAGAACTTTATTCCCTGGGGACAAATCATTATAGCAGATGTGTACATGTCAGAATTGAATAAAATCCACCAGAAGCTTGGAAAGATACAGCCTACACTGGTCAATCGAAAAGGTCCCATTTTGCGTCACGATAATGCACATACGTCAGAACACATCCGCAAGAAACTTCACGAATTTGGATATGAGATTTTGCTTCATCAGCCTTATTCACCGGACCTTTCGCCAACGGATTTTTCACCTGAAAATTCAGACATATGTACAACTTTCTGAAGGACAGGAGATACCTCCAAGATTGTGATCTCAAACAGGATATCGAAGGATTCCTGCAATGCCAAACACGGATATGTGTAAGAAAGGAATTTATAGCTAAAGATAGCGTTGGCAAGATTATATAGATGCAGATAGAGCCTATTTTGAATAATGAAAATTACACCAGGCACTCAAAATCAGTTGTTGAATTGGTTCACTCCAACTGACGTTTTAGGGTTTCCAAACTTGATAATGCTGAAACATAAAGTTCAACATTTTAACATTTCCATGCTGTAAGCTTATTTTTAATAAAATAATGTAATTATACGACATTTTTAAAAAGTAAAATTAAAATTATTGTTAATTAAAAAATAAAAATTTATTGTATTGTACAATATATAATTTACAGTAATAATGTGGTCACGCCCAAATCAATAACATGCAAACATCATATATAAATGTTGTTATACTCATTCACGAATAATTTGCAACAGTTCAGTTTTCAATTTTAGATGTCGCTGAAATACTTGGAATGATTAATCAATTAGTAATTGCTACATCTCTTATGTATTCTTTTCTGATGAGTTATACAATAATTGCAAAAAGAGTTAGTTTAATCTGATTGCTCTGAAAAGTGCAAAAGAAGTTCAGTGTGATTAGTTACATCAACTAATAAACTTGTTTTCCTTGTATCATTAAAATAATGTAGTAGGGAAGACCGGGGTCAGTTGGCATAAGGGGCTAGTTGGCACACAGCTTCTATTTCCTGCCACCGTGTAGCTAGAGCGCTGACATCTTGGTAGTGGGAAGTGTATGTAAAGATGCAACATCCACTGTCACTTTAGTTATTATCACTAAAAATGCCTAATATCTCGAAACTTATTTACATTAAAATTAGAACATTTAAATAGTGCTAAAAAATGTTAAAAATCTCCTTAGTTTGTCATGACGCACGTTTCTAAACCTCCTCGGAATGGTTTCTTTAT
>JAFIDM010132389.1:25831-36249 GCA_023159025.1 Thereuonema tuberculata
GCGTTTTTGCTTTAGTTGTTTGCTCTCGACCGGGTCCCACTTTCCTAATGTCAAGTTTGTAAATTAAAATATGATGACATGGTGTCAGCGTGGTTGGCGTTGTCACTAAGATATTGGCCTCTCACCTCTTGAGTACCGGAGTTCAGTTCTCATGTGGGTTTCGTGATGGTGGCCGATCCGCGCTGGGCAGGTTTTCTCGGGGTTCTCCCATTTCCCTTGCACTTCTCCCACCATTCTTTCTCAGTCTTTCTCTCCATCTGTCCTCATTTCCGTGGGATAGCAAATCTACAGCTCTCGATGCTTCGCTTCCCTGCCACCCACATTCACCACACTCAATCAATCAATGATATGAAGGAAAAAGGATTCCCTTCGGAATTATAGGCAACCTAACCAGACATTGACTTGACCTTGGACGAGAGCGATGATCTATTAATCATTCCAGGACAATAGAGAAACTATTGACAAAGGTTTGCCTCGCTTGAGAGTCGCCAATCAGAAGCCATAAACTTTCCCGCCATAAACACTGACATATACAATCGATTCAAATTCTACCATTGCGCCATCTGGTGCCCACGGTCGACCTTTCGCTGGGAGGACTTTAATCCTGATTTTTTTTTGTAACGGAAAGGATCACCTCCCTCAAGTGACATTCAAAAATCTTTCTACCTCAACTCCAAATTTTTGGGAAATGTAGAGGTTGACAACAAATTCAGCATTGAATTGCATTCTAATGTTTGGTATATGGTAACTTTTTACTAAATAAGTGTCTAATGAATATTTATAAATTAAGATTATATCATTTACGTATATATTATTGAGTTAACTTCATAAACTATTGCAGCTATAATTTTACAATAAAAAAAGAAGTAGATTTTACGAAACCAATATTTTTTTAGTTTTAAGTTTCAATGAACATATATCCTCCTCCAAAATGTTCCGAGCTGTTCAATAGCTTTTTGAATGTTCACTATTTTGAATTTGGAAAATTTAATATTACCCTTCTTTCCAACGTAATGGCTCAATGTCTATTACATGAGTTTGCAAAATGCATTGAGGCTAATGGTGTAATTTTAACATCTTTGCCACTTGAAAATAAATATAAGAAAAACTGCGTAAATATCTCTTCCATATCAATAATTTTGAAACTATATATTCAAATAACTATCTCGAAAACCGTTATGAACAGAACCCATACTAGAAACTTTAGAGATATACGGTATCTTTTCTTATTATATATCTTCGGTATGTGGCAACTAAATCCCATTTCGGGAAGTTTACACATCGAATTGACAACTTTAAATAATTTTATTCAGGAAGCTGTTTAAAAAATATAAATAATTAACGACTTTTTATACAGTCCTAATAACTCTTATTAAATAGTATCATTTTAATGCGTTTGGATACAAAATACGAACACGTTGTAGATATTCGTCTTCATCAGTTCAGAATGATTTAGAATTTCCGTTGGTTCACATGCGATTCGTTACTTATATTTCGTAATCCGATACATTAAAATGATACTGTTTTATAAGAGTTTAATAAGACTGATTGATTGCATTTTTTTGAGTACACAATTTTATAGTAATACAGCATAATTTACAATTTATTATATTTTTATACTATATTTTATATAGTCAAAGGAAAGCTTGAAAACTTTTCAAACATTTTTAACAACTTATAAGTGATTTAATCTAATTATTAAGTCACTGAAGAAATCAGTTGCATTTGCAGCAGTGAATAGAAACCTTATGGTAATGAATGTTTATGTTTTAAATTAATTTAATTTCTATTATTATTTCATTTTATATATCGTTATACAGGTGAGCAAAAATGATTTGAACGATTTCAAAAAATTCTTGTAACATCGCTATTGTAGTTATGATGCGATGAATGGTATAGTTGGATAGAGCACAATGTTCAAGTTTTGTTTGTATGCATAGCTTATAAATGTTAAATGGGCACTGAAAGTCTTCCCAAACGCGACGTAGCATTGATACGTCTATTGTTGTAATTGCAGTGGGAATGCGCATATTCGTTGAGATCCTGTGGTAAAGACTATACAAACACCTTATCATTAACATCCCCCCCCCCCCCAATAAGAAATAGTCACAGGGAGTGCGATCTGGAGAACGGGGAGATCAGCTGCACCTGCTCGACCGATCCACTGTTGTGGCAACCATTCGTTCAGGTGGTTGCCTATGGCTGAGTGGAAGTGGGATTGTGCCCCGTCTTGCTGCAGAATGAAATCATCCGTGTCGTTTTCCAACTGTGATAACAACCATTCCGGTAACATGTCAAAGTAGTTGGAGCCTGTCACAGTGTTCTCTGCGAAGATGAATGGGCCGTACACTGTTTTCACCGAATTGTAACAGAAAACATTCACTATCGGGGAATCCCGCACATGCTGTTTAAGCGTGGGGGTTCTTTCCTCAAATTCGCACATTGTGCCGATTCACTCTTCCACTGACATGAAAGGTGGCCTCGTCACTGAAGATTATAGTTAAAAATTAAAACTTCAATTTTAACGTGTTCCACGGTTTTGCATGAAGAATGAAATTAGAGAACACACACAACAAGTTGGTTAAAAAACGACATATAAATAAAATTTAAAAATACATCACAGAACGGTCGAGAGCTATTTCCTTGGTTGTGGATGGAAATAAAAAAACGTGATTTCTCATCGCACGAAGGACCTAGTCTTCTCCAGCCTTCAATCAAATAGCAACTACAAGATACCTGACACTAATTGCCTAAAAGCACTGCTCCAACAGTTGATTGACCATTCGTTACTTCAAGATACTATATTTTCCCAGTGGACGATTCCAAAATTATATAAATTCTAATTCTATTGTGTATAAATTCGAAGTCTATTTATATAAGTAACCTTCTGATTGACAAGGCAACTGTAGTATGGTTGCGAAAGCTCTCGTCCGTTTTCTGATGTATTTTAAATTTTAATTACATGTCGTTTTTTAACTAACTTGTTGTGCGTGTTATCTAATTTCATTCTTCATGATGATTATGGTGGTAACAAAGTTCTCAACTTCACGTCGCTATAACATCACCTGACAGAATGCCTCGTGATGACCGTGGTCGTTCGATATCAAATGCTGCAGCCTCTGTAGGTAATATGGACTCATGTGTAGGCGTTTCCTCATGACGTGTCACCCAGTCGTCTGCGGGATGTCCAGTTCTGCACTGCCTCTGGCGTTGATTGTTTTTAGGGCTAAAACGGTGTGTCCCGAATTCGGTGCACATTCTCCTCAGGGACTGTCAGTCGGCCACTCGAATTGTCCTTACAAATGAACCCTCTTCGCTTAAATTGATCATACCATTTAAGGATGGAGTTCTTGGCAGGTGGGTCATTCTGAAATTTAGTGCAAAAACCACGCTACACCACCGTCACCGACCTGCTTGCGTGATATACTAAAAACAGTATATCTTTTTCTCACCTGTGAATGCCATATTGTCAACACCACATGACGATCGGTAGCGGCAATCGTTTGTTCCAAGGCGCAACAGACAATGAACCACTGCTGTCGCGTTTGTCAGGACTGTGCATACCGGGCATACAGTTGCCGTGTGACTAATGTATATCATATTTCACGATTCTGAGATATAAAAAAAAAAATAAACAAACTTGAACATCTGCTCTGTCCAACTGTACCATTCGTCACATCATAACTACAAAGTTACAGGACATTTTTGAAATCGTTCAAATCATTTTTTCTCCCCCTGCTGATCTTCCTAACGTACCACTTCTAAAGTTATGAAAACTTGCTGTCCTCCAGTGAAATCTATTACTTTTCCAGAATGCAGTTCGGGTGCTGTTCCTACGGAATGAAGATTTATAGTAACTGGAGATTCATTTTTCAGAACTGGTGGTACAAAAGCAGGATTTAACCATAGAACAAAGCTAAAAGCTAAAACAAAGGAAAGAAGTTATTTAATTATTTTCAACCGTTACCATAAGACATTATTATAACGAAACATAAAATTACTATTCTAGATTTCCTATTTTTTCAAGATGTATATAGTAAGCGTTATAAATTCCAGTAAATATAACTAACCTATGTACTTAGCTACTTCCAATTTATATGTTTTAATAACAATAAAAGTTTGGCCAAACCATGGAAGCAAAATAGGGACGAACAGAAAAATAAATTTAAAATTTCAATTATGCTGAATGGAGAAACAGTGCTACACAACTTCAAGCAATTATCTTTTTACAATTGCAGTTAGTTACAAATAACAGTGATAACGATGAGCATTTGTGAGTTATTTTTACAAAACTATATTTTTTTTTATTGTTTCATGAATCTAACTAAATAAATGATTTCTTTATTCTCTTTTTCTTATTTAATAGTAACATCTTCAATCTTTCCTTATGTTCCGAAGGATGGATCTCTCCCTTACATAAATACGGGTCCCATCAGACAGATATACTGTATACAGGGTGTCTATAATTAAAGTTCACTTATTCTACGCACTGTACAGGAAAAATATTTATCGGAATGGAAACTTGCAGTACGTCGTAATGACACCATAGGAAGGACATTAATTGTAAAAAAAATGTTCCAAAAATCACCAGCACGGGGTGTTTGCAGGCGTGTATGCTGACCATGACAACGCAGTACAGCGCTGATATGATTACAGTCAACGTCGCAACATGTTGAATGTGTTGACCACCATTATCAGCTACCATCTGAAATCGCAGAATCGCACGTTAAACTGTTGAAACCAAAGATGTCCTTGGAAATGTTGAGCACCTGACGTGATATGCTTGCTTTAAGATCTGTCAAGGTTGCTACGTTGTCACGATAAACGTATCTTTAAGCTACTCCGCACTGCTTAAAAAATTGCATGAGATTCGGTGATCGTGCGGGCCACGCAGTACTGAAGTGCCGGCTGATGACGCGGTCATCAGTGAAATGATTGCGGAGCACCTGTTTGACACAATTGGCGATGTGTGGAGGGGCACCATCCTGCATGAACACTGTTGAAACAAGACACTGAAGTTGTTGGAGTGCTGGAATCACTGAAGTGGAAAATGTGCCTCGTCCGTTCAGGGAATGTTCCAGGGCTATTCCAGGCCAACCTGGATCCGAGCTAAGAACTGTAGCGCAAATGTCTCTCGTTGACGCTGATCAGTAAGCAGCAGTTGTTGAACGTGAGAAATTTTGTAAGGATTGGCGCTACTATGTTCAGAACAATTTTGTAGACCACGGCAACATTGTTTGTTATATCGTGTAAGGTATGTTGAATCTTGCCAGTCTGAGACGGAATTTTTCTCTTTGTTCAACAAAACGATAAAGTGACTGAGATTAATAGATATTTTTCCAATGTTTCCTGTTATTTCATTTTCTGATTTACAGGTACTCCTCACTTTACGATCGAGTTCCGATCCGACGACAATATCAAGGAGCTTGCGCAGGGAATGTAGGATCGTTGAAAAATTATAAATTATAAAAATTAAGCAACAAACTTCAAATTTATTCATAAAAACACATGCATGTATTTACATATTATCATTTGTTTATTTGATTATCTGGAGCTGTGTAGAGGTTACACAGTGACTGCTTGTCGGACTGAAACTGACTGAACTGACTGTGCATAGCAAGCCTTTTGTAGTACACTCAGTGCGCATGCCACTGACAGACAATCAAGCTGAGAAAGGGGATTCCTCGAATTGCAGGTCGAAACTCGATTGGTCGTAAATGCGAGTGGTCCTTAAGCAGATAGGTCGTAACGTGAGGAGTACCAGTATAAGCTTTGATACCGATTAAATTTAGCCTCTCTTGTAGCATTGGCACTCTTTCAGCTATTTAAACCAACTTGTTAGTACACTAATGGTTAAACTCTAGGTTTCTTAATATTTTGAAACATTTCAAATTAATTAAAATCAACTTATTGCTTCATCTTTTTAAAATTGATAAAGTAGTTAGTCGACTTACTCGTCATAGCTGCAATCTGTAATCTTGGAAAGCCTGATAATCCTGGATTGAAAGTAAAGCAGTTCCCATATCCTGGAATGTAAGTCGTAATAAACCATCTGCAAAGACATTTATAACCACAAATTAAAAGCTACGTTTGATGCTTAAGATAAAGTATTTGGGTTTGTAAAAGTTAAGAAAGTTTTATGATATTACTTATCCAGCTTGTTCCAATAATCGTCGTAAACTGCTATGAAAAGATCCGATGTTTTGAGAAGGATTTTCTCGCGTTCAGACTGATTTAGTTTTCGAACAGATTTCCATATCTCAGCAGTAATCATTTCACGAGCTGAGCTTCTGTCCAGTGGCTAAAATTAAAATGAAAACAAATTTCAGATGGATTTTTTAAAAAATTCATTACGTAATTAGTAAATCCACCGACAAATCCTTCCTGTTCAATAAAAATAATTGTAAGTTCCCTAATAGGACCCATATCCTTATTATGTATATAACCTCGTAACATGTAATGAAGTTTTCCTATTGTTTTCTATATTTTACATTTGTGTGTCTGGTCCTTTATTTTTATATTTTTAAACACAATAAGGATACGAGTCTTACAAACACAACGATTAAACTTCAGACAAAGAAAGAAGATATGGTAAAAACGGAAATAGGGGGATCCTTTAGTTATTCCTGGAAATTGTGAACCGCCGAGAGCTTCAGAAAAGATGGCGGCGCTGGAAGGACAAGTGTTCGTTATTAAGAAAGGTCTGACCTTACAGAGCCAATCCAGAGGTTTAATTTGGAATGTTTTATCAAGAGAATGAGTATCCAACAATTAGTAAAATTCTTTCAAAATTACAATCGAAAATTGGATTCACGGGAGGCAAAAACATCATTATGAAGAATTCTTCGTGTGAAACTAGGAATGAAGTACGGAAGAATTGACATGAGTCAATTTTACATCGAAAAGCCTGATATTGTAGCCCATCGACACAGATATTTAAGGCAAATCAAACAGGTACGTTCGGAAGGGAAAACAGTTATTTATCTGGATGAGACTTGACTTGGGTTCACACCGGCAAAGGCCAACAGCGATCAGTGCGCTACCCGTGGACGGAAAATACCATTCGGCAAAGGGCAGCGGCTTATTTTATGCCACGCTGGAAGCAGCAGCGGATTTGTGTCTAAGAGTATGCTTTTGTTTCGATCTCGGACAAATTCAGTAAATTACCATGATGAGATGAATGGCGACTGCTTCAAAGAGTGGTTTGAGAAACAATTACTGCCAAATATCATTTCTTCGGGTTGTATTAATCTTGAAACGCATAGGCATATACGCAGTTAATAACTGCTTTGAATTTGCTCATAAATGTAGAAATCTACAAATATTTAATAAGCATTTCTTTGAATTCCAGTGATGAAAGTGATTTTGATGAAAGCTTTGAACCTCTTTCAGATTAACCTCTGTATTGGCTGTTTTTTAGAATTCACAGAAATAATAAAAAGGCTCTTTTCAGGGCCACTAAATATGCGGAAGAGACCAATTTGTTTGATTCAATTGATAACATTAAAAAAAGGTGAAACACATATTTGATTACTGAAATACGTAAATTTAAAAATAAAAATAGAATTAAAAAACAACAAACATCTTAAAAAATAAATTTATAATATAAAATTAATAATAAGATATTGATAATATAAAAAAAATAATAACAATAAAATATTACAAAAATAATGTATAGACAGTTTAAAGATATAAGATTAAAAAAAAAATTGTTCTGCAGAAACATTGGATTAGTTATAACACTGGGCAATAGAAGGCACTGTACTTCGGAGAATACTTGGTAGTAGTAATCGATAACCTATGATTATCTTCTTTCCTTGATTGTCCTATAGGACCATCGTTGATGTCTTTTCACATACACCTGTTACGGAAACGAAAATCATTAGAAGATTTTTAAATTGGCTGCAGCCAATACGCAGCGATAATATTCAACCAAATTTGTCTCAGGAATGAACTTACACCGGCAAGTTGTAAAATCAAGGTTATATTGTTATTTTAATTCATGATTATTATATTCGTAATATGCCTATGTTTTTCCTTTCTTCTTATTTTCTTATTATCTTGTATCATCTGAAGAGGAGGTTGTTATAACCTCGTATTAAAGTTTTCATATTATTTTCTTTACAGTAAACTCCCGATTATCCGCGGACCTCTGCTGTTTCCATTTTTTTTTACTGTTCAATAAATTACGGAATTAAAAAAAAAAATTAAATCTATAATAAGGTAAAAAATGAAAGAGGCTAACAAAGTAAGTGAAGACAATTGTAGACAAACAATTTAAAGAACGATCTTATGGGCGTAGCTTAGGTTACACTAAATTACGGGAGACCCTTCCCGTAATAATAAAATTTAAAAATAAATAAATCATTTAAAATAAAAGAATTGTTTATAATATATACACTGTAACTGTATGTATTGCCATTTTAAAGTAAACAAAACATGTTAAAAGCATTTTGGTGTTGGTTTTCGTCCTTTCTTGTCCTATTTCGGATTATGGACCACTTGAGGTTTACGCCCCTATCGACGTCACGTATGACGTGATCCCACATGCGGCGAGAGCTAATGGGATAAACAAACATATAACTTTGTTTGAATTACTTAAAAAATCGTCGATATTTGATATATCAAGACGATGGTTCAATACTGTGCAGATCCAGTACTGTAATAATTCTGTAAAAACGCTTGGAATATCCTTCTTTAATATAATATTTCTTCTGTATCTAAACTGGTTAAACCAAAGCACGTGGCTTTGTTTATCCCACATGCGAAGCAGTAGCGTGGTGGGATATGTTGTAACTATGAAGCTCCGCCTATCCTCAAGTGATCCATTAAATTATATCCTTTTTTTGAAAATATATTGCTGTCGTCTTCTTCAATAGGCGATAATCAACTCTATATCCAATCTGAACATTTTGGAAGGCTTACAATCGTTGCATCCAAATCAAATCTTTTAGTTCAGCCTCCATATCTATTAGGGTTAAAATAAAGCACATGGCTTTGTTTATCCCACATGCGAAGCAGTAGCGTGGTGGGATATTTTGGAACTACGAAGCCCCGCCTATCCTCAAGTGGTCCATTCCGCGGATAATCGGTAGTTTACTGTATTTTATATTTGTGTGTCTGGTCCTTTAAGTTTACTAGCAATTTAAAGAAAAAAAAACATTTGTAGCGTAACCGGGGGGGGGGGGAAATAAAAACTTTTGACTTTAATTCCGAGAAACAATCTTTCAAAAAAAAATCGAACAAAACACTTGTCAGTGATTTGTAAAACTTCAACGACGCTACCGAAAAATCGAAACCGAACCTAAAACTTTTCGTTTAAAAACAGTTAATGCAATATCTCAAGGCCATTTTTTTATGCAAATAAAGAAGTTGTATTATTGTAAATTCTTTTAAAGCAGCTTTTCTTACTGTCTTTAATTTAGTAGTGATTTTTTATTGTTTTTCATAAGTAATTAAAAACGTAAATCTAGTATATGATTAAAAAAAAATTATCATTTTTTTTTTTTTTAACGAACAATCTTCATTGCTCGTCGCATTTATTCGACAAGGAGAGGAAACTCAGAGATATTTAGCCAAAGAATCGTTGACAAAGGTACACAGTAGGAGACAACTCGCATTGTACATGTCCGCAGAAACTACGAAACGCGGAAGAAGAAAGTTAAATCCATGCCGGCTGTGGGATTCGAAACCAGGTTCGGATGTATCCGCCTCATGGCTGGTCGCCGCCTAGACCACAAGGTTGTACATTTTTTTTAATTAGTGACCCAGCCACTTGGGAACACAGCTACTGGACTGTAGATGACGATTCGTTGAAATAGGGTACACATTTCCAGTCATCTTTAGTCCAGTAGCGATGATTCCGAGTCCAGGTGAGGTTCAGAGCCTCGCGTTGTTCCAGTGTAAAATAAAAAACTAAAAAACACTTACCGCCAGTTTTTTCCAGTCGGAAGCATTGAAATATTTTAATGTAAAATCTTCCAAATGCTTGTAAATTGAATGGTTTTGTATTCGATTCCATACAACTGGGACGTTTGGACAGAATGTTAGGGATGGAAATAATATGGAACTGTTTTGTTGACTTCGCACAGAGGTAAACACTTGATATCTACAAAAAAAAGTTTAAATGAAGAGGTGTAATTATGCAGTTTTCAAATGCTTATTTGGAAAATATTTACTGCCGTGCAAATTGGATTATAATGATGATTCGAAGTATTTTACTATAACTTTCTTTATTGGGTGAAAGTTGCTGAAGTCAAGTTTATCTTACACTAAACTTCCCTCATTTAAGATTATCTTCTAAAATGTGGTTTGATTATGTGACAAAAATCATGTAGAGTAACTTCATGGTGGTATATAAACCTGCTACAAGAATATGTATGTATATATATATATATATATATATATATATATATATA
>JAFIDM010132390.1:0-10848 GCA_023159025.1 Thereuonema tuberculata
ATAAGAACAGATTGAATCAGAAATGATTACTTAAGAAAGGAATTAGATGTCGAGGCAAATACAGAGAAAATAAAAGAATTCAAAATAAAATGGAACGAATAATGTTCTCAAATAGAATCCCTTAAGAGTCCATCAATATTACAATGTTTAAAGTTTTGTCAGTTACTTTCTAAACATGTCTATTCGTTTCGTTTTCCGTTTTTTGCCTCTTTTTGTGTCTCCTTATAGTTCGATTAATAAAGTCCTATTACATCTTGAAGAACTTTTATGCTAACATTTCTTTAAAAAAAATAACACTTTCCGATGAAAATGACATGTGATGAAAATAACAAAACCATAAAACAAATAAAAACCTATGAATTACATTAATTTTTCTTGTATTTAAAAGTTAGCAATATTTGCTGTAAGATTTAACGTGAAATTTTAAAATTCCAAACAGGTCATTCTGGTTGTGAAATATCAACTTAAAGGCCATGCAAAGTGAGGCTTAACCGTTACTTTCACTCTAGAACGGTCTTAATAATTTTTTACTTGTTTAATTCTCTATGACAAATGTGTCAAAGATAGAATTTAATCTAATACAAAACAAATGATGAGGTAGATTGTGTTTCAGTTTTATATTGATAACAGCTTTCATAAAACTGAAATTGTAAGAGCAGTAACAGTGTTTCTAACCCTGTTGTGATGCCGTGCTGGCGTGGTCGTGCGGTCTCGGAGGCGGCCAGCCGTGGCGACCAGTGCGCCAGTACCTGGGTTCGAATCCCGGCAGTAGCATGGCTGTTTCTTTCTTCTTCTGTGTTTCGTCCAACGCTGTTCAAGGGGTCACAGAGGTGACCTATGTCAGCGGATTCTTCTCATAAAATATAAATATAAACCCTGTTGTGATCGCTTTTGAAAAAAAAAAGTTTGCTAAAATTGTTGCAATGAAAAAATAAAATAAAATGATTATATATAAATTACCTAGTTGTCGTTATTAACTTAAATTTATTTTTTGTAGAGAATAAAATATATCGAAAGAATCATTCAAAAATGTTTCTATGGACTTTATAGTATGATTTCGTTGTAATCATAACAGCAATATGTGAGTAAAATCAACAATAAAATGTTATAGTATGTTTACCATTGATTTTTGTTAATGATAATGTTTTTTCTTGAGTCTTTTTTTTGCAAATTTGCAATTAGTTCTCCAAAATAATAATAGTTATATTATATAATTTAAATAAAGGTAATAATAATAATAATATTAAATAAAGGTATAAAATATAGATATATTTTGTAAATACAAAATATTATCCAATGTAAATAAGATTCGAAAACTTATTTATTAAATTATCTAAAAAAATAACACACAAAATTGAATATTTGGAATTAATTATTGTAAAATATTAAAAAAACAGCTAAATTCAGTACTTTGAAAATATCAGTTACCATTTATTTATTTTTTACAAGAAATTTATATTTCAATGTTTCGATTTATCCCCAGCGTTCTCTAATCTGTTATTTCTTTGACCCTAGTTCGTCTGGGGTATTACTGACGTTGCAGTGCTACTATACTGATATCGACGGCGAGAAAGCGTGTAATCGTGAAATCACACTTTCAAATGCAGTCAAAGTTAACTCAATTGGCATTGTTTTCCAAATCAAAATGATTCTATATATTTCTTATAACAGATGAACTATATTTGCTTTTTGTTTAGTTTCTTCACACAAATTATTCGCTGTTGTCTTTAAAATATAAATATTAATGGAAATAAGTTCGCTTCTCTTCTATCGATATCATGTTTTCTCAAATAGATTCGTTTCATCATACTGCCACTAGTTGTGTTCACTGTTTCAGAAAATCACAGTCACAGTTCCGTTGTAACTGTAAGTAACTGGGATTTTCTGATATCAGTGATAAAAAGCGCAGTCCGTGAAATATCGCTCATCACTAATGTATGCAATATATTGGGTGAGCGCCAAAAGTTCTACCAGTTTTTATTACCCATAAAGAAGTGCAAATAAACGCAAAATGAACAGTACCTATTATTGTGCATAATCCCCATTGCTATTCAGAACCTCTTGCCATCTTTCTGTAGGAGATGAATCCCATGGCGGTAAAATTCCGGCGGTTTCGAGTCAAAAAAAGTCTTGGATGGCAGTTTTCATAGCATCAAGATTATCAAAGATTTTCTGACTGAAGGAATTGTTCAACGCACGAAATAGGTGATAGTCAGTTGGTGCCAAATCAGGAGAATAGGGAGGATTGGGTAAATCCTCCCAACCAAAGCCCAGTTACTTTTGGCGAGCGATGAAAGCAGCATTTGGCTTGGCGTTATCGTGACGATTGATGAGACCTGGCTGCTTTGCTACCAAATTTGAATGCAGCCTGTCTAACTGTAGACAGTAGAAGGTAGCTTTGATGGTTTGGGTGCGTGGCAGGACCTCCCAGTGAATTATTCCCTGCACATCCCACCACACACTCAATAACACCTTCTTGGGATGAAGTTCAGCTTTCGAAGTCGATGCAGGCGGATCAGAAAAGCGACACACAGTCCTACGACGCATTACGTTACGGTACATAACCCACTTCTTATCTCCTGTCACAATTTGTGTAAAGAATGGATCATTTTTGTACCGGGAAAGCAAGGAAACACAGGTGGCGATTCGTTCATCCCGTTGATTAGCTGTCAGGTTATGTGGAATCCAATGATCCAACTTTCTCGTAAAACCCACTTAACCATCCATTACTCGACCGTTGCCCGGTGTACGTTGAAGGTCTCCGCTAATTCTTGCACGGTTGGGTTCGGACTGTTCCTTATGGCTTGGTCAATATCGTCCTCTCCAACGTGTGATGGACGTCCACTCCTAGCCTGATTTTGGCAGCTTCCACCTCCTTTCCTAAATTTACGAAACAATCGACTACATGTGCTTTCGTCTATTGCATCCTCCCCATAAACTTGACAAACATTGCAACATGCCGTACTCTTTTTATCGAACTCGTATAACAAACAATGTCTTATATGCTCCTGCTCGCTTTTCATGTTACACCCTCTGATATTTTTTTTGAGATGATTAACTTTTTGAGAAACGATGCATTTATATGTGAGGCATCCACACATTTGATTGGCAGACGATCTGCGACGTTACAATGTCATGTGTGAGGGCAATTGCATTGCAAATTTTCATATCCAAAAACGGGTAGAACTTTTGCGCTCACCCAATAAATACATAAAGCTTTTAATCAAGTTGTAGAATTTTACGAATATCATTTTTAAAAAAAAATTCGGATTTTTACTTTGGAAAAAAAAAGACTAATATTTTAAATAAATCCCAATTTAATGAAATGTCCTTATCGGGCTGTAATAATAGTCTTTGTTGAAAAGTCAAATAATAAACAATCACGAAAAGCGAATGTGTGATATTTTATTGACTGAAGCTATTATCACTGCTTCAATTTTTAGCGACTCACTAGCAACCTCTGGTGATAGCGACCAAAATCAGTAGCTATTGCGTTTGTCCTGTTCGTTCGTCCTTCCGTGTTTGTTCACCCCAACAACTCCCGAACGAAAGGTCGGATCGACAAAAAGACTTCACCATCGTGTTCAGAGGTCAAAATAACGTAAGGAAAGGATATTTTCAGGCGTCGACGCAAACTATGTTCGGAAAATTTGCCATTATTTCATTAGAATTTCCGGTATTAGATTAAATGTTAGAAATGCAACCATCTCATGTCAGATCTCTGGAATTACTTGATGCTTCAGGTCTCGGACTCATATATTGAAAGCTGTCAGTTCGATTTCGTATATACAATTCGACCTCTATTTAACGAACCTCTATTTTGCGAATTTCTCTATTTTGCGAACTTTCCTTTGGAACCAAGAACATTTTGCTAATTTCTTCGTAAAATAACCTCCAAATAGCGAAGTGCATTTTCTATTTAACGAACTTTTTCTGGGTATCTATTTTTTTTTTCTCCTTGGAATGTTTTTATTATTAATATTCCCTTAGAGAAAAATGAAAGAAATATGGATACAGCTGAGGGAAAAAGAAGAGATTAACGATGATGTGCTGATTGATGATTATCTTTCACTTGATTTTGAAGTTGAGACCTCGGAAACACTAACTGAATCAGATATTTTGGACAGTGTGAAAAACAAAAACAATACAGCAATGAATCGTGATGAAGATGAAGATGATGAAAATGGAAATGATCGTGATGCAGAAAACAAAAAACCTTCTTATGATGAAATGCTAAAATCACTTGAAACAATCGACGCGGATTACAATTTGGAGGAAATAATGAAGGGGTTTTTCTTGCATTGCAAAGATGCGAGACGTACCATGAGCAAAAACACTTTAAACTTTATTAGTAAAATTTAAGTAAGCATGTGGTAATGCATGCTTTATGTCATTAAAATTATTGTTTTTTTTTAAATATTTAGTTTACGTATTTTAAATCTGTTTTATGTAGTTTAAAGTAATTTTAAAAGGTGAATCTCTATTTAACGAATTTTCCATATAACGAACTTTTTTTCGGGATTTAGCGAATTCGTTAAATAGAGGTCCGACTGTACTACATTTATTTACATATAAAATCCAGTGAATAGAGCAATTACATCTAAAATTATTAGACAATCAGCATTGTATAAAATATATTTTAGAGCTATTCTTCTAAATCATCTGTTTCTCTCTTTATTCTGTCAGAAAAAAAAATTAAAAATATGCATACACCTCTGTTAACAAAACATTTTGCTAAGTAATATCTAAAGAAAATAAAAGAGTAATTCTTTAGATATAAAATTTATTTTGACATTAGTATATGATCTGTTTTGAAATTATTAGTTTATATATTGACTCAAAACTAGTTTTTATTTGATAGTAAAATGTTTAATATATTTCTGACATCAGGTTCTTTTTCTTCTATAATGTTTTCAATAAATCGTTTTAGTGATTCAGGATTACCTTTGGTCTTATAATTGCACTGTCGGTTTCATGTATAGTTTGATTAATAAGTGTAATTAACATTAATAAAGGATAATTAAATTCTAATAAAGAAATCTTCAGGCCTAGATATAAAAAATATAATTATATTTGTCACTTTTATGGGGTGTGTCATTTTTATTTATTTTTTTTTTTTTAAATGAACAAATTAAAAGCTACATTTTAATAGCATTTATAGTGAAAAGTTATTAGGATTTCTTAAGGATTTGTTCTTGATTTTCAGCTGAAAATCTTAGTTTTTATTTTATGTAACCATTCACATTAAATATGATTGGGAATCTTATTGAGAAAATAAAGAAAAAAAGGTAGAGGAAGGTGACCATATTTCGGATACCATTTTGTTTTTAATGTAAAGAATTTAAAATATTGAAGTTTTGATTAAGAATTTACTTTGTTTTCTTCTATAAATAACATAATTTTAGATCCCGAACTGATAAATATCCATTATAAAAAATAGATAGTGTAATTATTTTTTTTTTCAAAACATTGCTGTTTTTGTTGTGAAGCAAATGGGGTCTTAATTTCGGATAAATAAGAATTTTAGGGTAATAATTATGATAATATAATTAAATGATAAATACAATGCAAATACAGTAAGTTATTTATTTGAGTAATGGCTTTATGACATTCTAATAAAATTAACGACATTATACATTAAAAATAATGAAAGGAATACAAAAATAAAAATATCAAAAGGATTCTTCAAGGGCCACTTTGTACGGAGACCCAGTGTTTTTTCGCTGCGTTCTCACAGTCAACGTTTCTTGACCTTAAAAAAGTTAAAAAACGTTAAACCGATTTTTCAAATCAAATAAAAACACAAATTCCAATCAAAACAAAACCTACTTTCATGTTGCACCATTGACTATCCGAAATTAAGACGTTATGACAAATATTTTTGAATCAACATTAGAAACTAACCTTAAAATCATACACAACGATGCGACTTGTCACTTAAACTACATTTTACGAACTTCATTATACACTTTAAAACAAATTATTAGAACTTACCACTTGCGCTCCAGCTGTGTTCTAAGTTGACATCTTCAAAAAGTCACTTTTTGAAATTTTTTAAAATTATTTATTGTAGCGTACATGCAGATCAAAGGCTCACGACGACAAGACAGATTACATATGGTGGCCAGAGCTTCCGCTCATGGTAGACACTAATGCAATCTGCTGACCGATATGCGATTTATCACGCTATCCGAAATTAAGGAACCATCCGAAATATGGTCACCTTCCTCTACAGCAAACCTCAATTTTAATATGTAGCTGTAATTTTACATAATTTTAAACTTAACACACGCGAGTTACCATTTGAAATAGTTCTACATAAGTAAAGAATTTATTTTTATTATTCATACGGCGCTTCTCTTGAAAAATGAGAAAATATCGTTGAATCCTAAATCTGAGATAAATTTAAAACTTGGAGGGATGTCAGATCTGACTATAAATCATTCTACAATATGAATTTATTTCTTTTGAGCATATTTGACCACATTATGCTTGGATACTTTCGACAAAAATTACTGGCAATGTCCACAAAGAAGCGTCATTGGCGCTGAACATTTAATTCAAAGAAATAACGAAGAATTTTTTCAACTTTCCTTCGATTGTGTTTGTTTCAATTCATGAACTGAATGGATAGAAATAAGTCTCTTGAAGTTAGGAAATAAGTGAATATGTTTCTGTTTCATTTAAAATCCGATACGACGAGAAAAATGGCGCTTCTTCGATTTGATTTTCGCTGGGGAGAAGGTGGTTTCTTCTGATTGGCTGCACGTAGACTGCTGGAATGTGATTGGTTGTACGGAACGGCGAATTTGCTCAAGTCCGACTTCGCCGTCTTGGAAATTTCTACCCAATGTTTGATGATGTGTCTGCTCATGCTGTCGTCAAACGTCTCCGTTCGAGGCCTTCGTTATACTACAGGCCTCACACTGCGGTGCTGCTGTCGCGTCTGACGTCAACAGACGGGTCCATAGAATTCTCATTTCAGAATAGAGCACCACGTGTTTCTGAAGAAATTTACGAAGACATTAGATTTTATTGTAAGGATCATTTGATAAGGTAAGTTATACCATTTCATTGTTATCTATTAAGTTTAATATCTATCTATCTATATATATATATATATATATATATAAAATGATTTTATATATTTATAAAATAATAGTTGAGCGATTACTTGTATTCAACAGCAAACTGAAGTAGGCCTATTCACTTGAACCTTTTAAAAGTAAAAAAAAAAAAGTTTAAACTAGCATTGCTTTTTAAAAATACAGATTTTAGCAAATTATTATTTTCAAAACGAATAAGAATTTCGTTTGTTAAATAATAAATAAATGAATAATCAGTCTGATTTTTGTTTATCTATTTATTTATTTTTAAATCAATGATCGATCATTATTTAAAAGTCGAAACTGTTCTTTTCTAGGATAATATAATAAGCACACAAGAAATGTTTTGAGATTTATTTTCAACAAAATTTTATGATAGCCTTTTAAATAAATGTGTTACATTGAAATAGATTTGTTGCAAAATTTCCTAAAAAAATTGGCCCAAAATAAATCTTGTTAGTCTACAAAATAACATAAAAGTCTCTCATAAATAGTAATAATATTTTATAATATTACTGAGAACATCATCAATGCTTTCAAATACCCAAATATTCGTTTATTACACTAAAATTTTTAATTTCATAAAAATTAAACTGATAAAATTTGAATAAAAGAAAATGCTGTTTTATGATAATTTTAATATCATTGAACTTCTCATTAATTAGACTTCTGCTATTAGTTTACTTCATTATGATTATTATTATCTCAAAGTTCAGAGAAAGTGAAGGATTTGCTAAAATATTTTTTTTTTTTTTTTTTCCAGATGCCACGTAAATGCTGTGTCCCTTGCTGCAACTCAAATTATAGTTCCAGTAAAGAGTATACAAGCATTTTTCATTTTCCTAAAGATGAACCTCGGCGTTCAAAATGGATAAGAGATATAAATCGAAAAGATTTTATACCCACCCAGTCAACTGTTGTGTGTATTAAACATTTTGATGAGTCTTTTATAATTCGAGAGGATCGAGTTACCAGAGATGATGGGAGTCAACTTGTAGTGGCCCGTGAGAGACCAGCTCTTACAAAAGATGCATATCCAACAATCTTTCCGAAGCAGCCATCCTACTTAACAGTGAAACTTCCACAAAAAAGAAAGGATCCTTCAGAACGAAGGCAGGAATTACTGGATCGTGATGAAGCAGCATTTGAAAACTGGTGTGCCAGCGATAACATTGCTTCATTTCAGATGTTTAAAGAACAACTGCCTTCTCACCCTACACCAGGATGGTTATTCATTTGGGAAGAAGAATTTATCATGCTATACAAAATTACAACGAAGAGTGATAAGCCACAACTTTTTGTTTCACTCAAAATATTTACTGACTTGACTTTAAGCATTGTTCACAATGGAATTTCTATTGACAGCAAAACATTTCAGTACATTCTGGACAAAGAACTGAAATGTAATAAATGGACTAAGTTTGATTCCATCATTAGTGTTTTAAATGCGTATTCACCTGAAATAGTGACATTAGAAAAACATTTGGCTGCTGCATCTTAGTTTTTGGATGAATCGTATTCTTTACTAACAGATGATGACGGCACATATCACAAAGTGAAATTTCTTCATGAACAAATCAACTTAATGTTAATGAAACAGGTGCGTTATAGTCCTGAAACATTGTTGTGGGCTGCAAAACTTTATTTCTCCAATCCTTCTGGCTACAGAATATTGAGAAGCAGTAATGCCCTTACTCTACCACATCCAAATCATTTAACAAAACTTTGCAAAATTGTTGGAGGGAACACAACTGAAGTGAACAACACCCATATTTCATATCTTAAAAAGAAAAGTGAAATGCTCCAAGAGCACGAAAAGATTGTGAGCCTCTTACTTGATGAAATTTATGTATGCCCGTACATGAGTTACAAAGGTGGTAGCATTGTTGGTAGTGCAGAAAATAAAAATGTACAAGCAAGCACCATTCAGTGCTTCATGATAGAGTCTTTATTATCCAAAAATAAAGATGTTGTGGCATTGTTCCCAACCAAAAACATGACTGCAGCTGACTTACATAGATTTACTATTAAAGTTCTTCAACTTTTATCAAATTGTGGTTATGAAGTCTTGACCCTTATATCTGACAATAATCGTCTCAATAGAAACATGTTTACTTTAATTTGTGGAGGACAATTAAAAAATAGTATTGATCATCCATTCAGTGAAGGTAAACGTTTATTCTTTATGTTTGATACAGTTCATTTGTTGAAATCTATTAGGAACAATTGGTTAACCCAGTCTTCAACAAACCAAACTTTCTTCTATCCCAATATTAAAAATTATAGAGAATTAAATGTTGCAAGTTTGCTGCATTTAAAACAAATTTATTATGCAGAAAAAGCCCAAACTATCAAACAGGCTCCAAGATTATCTCAGAAAGTTTTATTTCCAACTTCAACAGAACGACAAAATGTTTTATATGCTGTCAATTTATTTCATGAAACTAATTGTGTTGCACTGGAGATGTGCAGTTCCAACTTTGGTGCAGACTTAATAAAAACAAAGGAGTTTCTTACACATATTATGCATTGGTGGAGGATTGTCAATGTTAAGCATCCATTGAAAGGAAAGTTACTACGTGACACCTATCAACAGCCAATAACAACTTCTTTGGATGATAGAGTTACATTTCTGAAGGAGTTTAGTACCTGGTTAGATGTTTGGAATAAACTTTCCCTACTTCCTGCAGAAACAAAGGTGGCACTAAATCTTCCAAGGAAAGGTGGAATGCTCTCAAAAGAAACAGCATTAGCATTAAAGCACACGACCGATGCTTTCATTGAAATCATAAATTACATTTTCAAAGTGATACAACCAAAGTATATATTGCTAGGAAAATTTCAAACGGATAGTTTGGAAGCACGATTTGGTCAGTATCGTCAACTTTGCAACAAGTGCTTGAATCTGAGCATAAGCTTAAAGTTTTAAATTTATTAAGGCTACAATCAAAGAAAGCTGGTCAATTTCACATTAAAGATTTGATGTGTAATTCAGAATCTGATGAGAAGGATGTTGAGATTCCTGAAGTTTTAGATGAAATCATCTATTCTAATACACCAGAGGTTTCGTCATCTACAATGTCTGTCTTAATATATATTGCAGGCTATATTGGCAATTCAGTAGGAAGAAAAGTGAAGTGTAACTACTGTCTCTCATTAATTGCTTGCAGTAGAACACTTGAATATGAATCATCATCAGAAAATGTTGTCCAGTATTTGCAACTAATAGATAGAGGTGGTCTGACTTGGCCTACTGAATTTACATGTAAAATTATTATAGTTTTATATAATATTTTTCAAGAAATTATAAGTGAAAAGTATGAGGATGTATTTCTTACAAATAACAACCAAAGACATATTTTAGTTCAGCTGGCACTCAGTAAAACTAAACTATATGATATAATCTCTGAAGAAATCTGTCCTTGTGGACTGTCACAGGAACAAATTGCTATCAAATGTTTATTTGTTATGGCAAATATACTTTTGAACAATTACTGTAAAGCTAAAAATGATAACCTAGAAAACAGAAACAGCAGTTGTAAAAGGAAGCTGTCCACTTTTAACAAATAAGTTCTTTTTATGTAAGCAATTGTCTTGAAACATTATTTAATTTATTTATTTATTATTTTTTTTATGTGTAGTGACAAATTTTTCAAAGGCTACAGTGTAATTATAAACATATTTTAAATCACTGAATTATTTTTTTATGTATAGTGACAAATTTTTCAAAGGCTACAGTGTA
>JAFIDM010132390.1:11410-22952 GCA_023159025.1 Thereuonema tuberculata
TTAATTTCGAATAAACAAAAAAAGAATAAACATTTCAGTATTTAAATTGGTTAAAAACTAAAAACTGATAAAACAACTTAGTTTCTACATATATTTATAAAAAAGGGGGCTGGGATCTAAATCTATAAAATAAAGAATTCCAAAGGAAAATCAACTTTTTGATTTTTTTTTCAAGTTTTTTGATTTTCCTAAAAACGGGAAAAGAACCAATCAAAACCTCTTCCCTTAAAAAAAAGTAGTTGGATATTTTTTTAAAATTATTAATTATAAAGTATACATATAATTTATAATATAAAACATATTAAATCTAATAGTATCAAAAAAAATACAAATTCATAAAATAAGGCGGATTCTGAAGTTAAATGAACTAATTGTCTAAAAGTAAGATATTGTACAATCTACTCTATAAACTAAATAGTTAAATCGCCTGTTTTAATGTATAAAAATTATTATTTAAAAAATTAAAATATATGCGATGAATGAAATATACAAAATAATTTTTTATCATAGTTTTTAAAAGATCATTCAATAAATTTGAATGATTGTATTTAAAAAAAAAAATACAAACTTATTTATAATGAGTGCTTAATATTATTGTTACTTTTTCCGTATTCCTCAAAAATTAACAAATAATCAAAAAGAAAACTAAGCATTAAGAGTGAAAAACGATCAGGAATCGTTGCGATCATGCATGGGACCCGTGTTATGACGTCACGAATTCTTGTGTGAGGCCTGTAGTATAACGAAGGCCTCGCTCCGTTCCGACCTGAAAACGTGGACTTCGTTAAAAAGAGGTCCGACTATATTTTAAAGACAACAACGAATAATTTGTGTGAAGAAACTAAACAAAAAGCAAATATAGTTCGTCTCTTATAAGAAATATATAGAATCAATTTTATTTGGAAAACGATTGAGTTAACTGTGATTGCGATTGAAAGTGGGATTTCACGACTTCACGCTCTCTCACCGTCAATATGAGTACAGTAGCACTGCAATGTCAGTAATACCCCAGACGAACTTTGGTAAAAGAAAAAAACAGATTGGAGAATGCTGGGGATAAATCGAAACATTGAAATATAAATTTCTTGTAGAAAATAAACAAAAGGTAATTGATATTTTGAAGGATATTACTGAATTTAGCTGTTATTTTAAATTTTACAATAATCATTTCAAATATTCAATTTTATATGCTATTATTTGAGATAAGTTAATAAATGAGTTTTCGAATCTTATTTATATTTATAATATTTTGTATTTAGAAAAAAAAAATACATCTACCATTGATCTTCTTACGAGTTTGGCCTACTGTGGACCGCGGGAAACAATTGACTAGATGAATAGTCTTTTCCTCTCCTCCCAGTATTTCTTCATTCTCTCACTCTGCTTCCGCCTTCTATCATCTGACCAGATTACTTTGGTCCTCGTAGTTTGTTTATCCTGGAACCCCCTCAATCCATTAACTCTCATTCTAAACACTTTTCTATTCCAGATCTCTTCTGAATTAATCCCAACTTGTTCCATGTCTCTTCTAGTTTCCTCAACCCATTTAGTTGTCGACTTTAAGTTGGTGATATAGTTGAAGATCTTCTTAGTCAATCTAGATTCGCTCATTCTTACGAGGTGACCATAAAATATCAGTCTTCTCTTACGTATCGTGTCTGTAATCTTTTCCACCTGTTTGTATAAATCCATATTTTTCGTCTTCCTCCATGTACCATCCTTTCTTTTTTCCGGTCCGAGTATCTTCCTTAAAATTTTTCTTTCTCTCTTTTCAAGTTCCTCTATTTCCCCTTTTTTGTTTAAAATTAGGCATTCTGAACTGTAGATCCCTTCCGGCTTGACAACTGTGGTATAGTGTCTCAATTTTGCATTGTAGGAGAGAGCTTTTTTTGTTATATATATTCTGCACTAATCTGTATGCCAGTTCCAACTTACTGATGCGTCCTTTGATTGCCTCTTTATCAAGACCATTTGGCTGGATCCATTCTCCTAGATACTTAAATTTGTCAGTTCTTTTAACCTTTCCATATCTTCTATTCAGATGCGTTTCTCTGTTATGTTTGTTTTCTATATATTCAGTTTTCTCATATGAGATCTTGAGTCCTGTTTTTTCTGCGATCTCGTGCAGTTTTTCAAGCATTATCTTGGCATTTTCCCTCTTATCTGTTAACAACGCCAAATCATCAGCGAATGCTAGACACTCAACTTTTAAACCCTTCTTCTTCGCACCTAAACAGATTCCTTCAATTCCGCTTTCCGCCATGGCATTCTTCCATGTTCTCATAATTTTTTCCAGTACGATATTAAACAGAACTGGTGAAAGTCCATCCCCCTGCCTAACTCCTGTCTTAATCTGAAATGGCTCTGAAATTTCCTCCTGAAATTTAACTTTAGAGACAGTATCTATTAATGTTTGTCTGATGATAGATCTTGTTTTTGTATCCACGCCGAATTCTTCCGAGACATTGATGAGCGTCTGACGGTCTATCGAGTCATATGCTTTTTTGAAGTCGACGAACGAAATCACTGTGTTCTTACCCCTCAACGCTCTTATTCTCAGGATGCTTTAGAGACAAAAAATTTGTTCCACACAGGATCTTCCCTTTATGAAGCCTCCCTGATATTCTCCAATCTGATGATCCACCTGTTTTTCCACTATGTTAAGTAAGGCCTTGGAGAGTATTTTGTAAGAAACAGGTAACAGTGAAATTCCTCGGTAGTTGTTAGGGTCTGTGCGGTCACCTTTCTTGTGGAGCGGATGTACATTTCCAATCACCTGGTATTGTTTCTTTTTCCCAGACATCGCAAATCAGATGATGCAAGCTTTCTACTGCCCTATCTCCTCCGAACTTCCACATTTATGCAACAATACCATCCTCCCCTGGTGCTTTATTATTTTTCAGTTCTTTAATAATACTTTTTATCTCAATGAGGCTTGGTGGTTTTGGCAGTGGGTTTATGTCGGATGGCTTCTTGAAGTCGAGTCTTTCAGACGGTGCTTCGCAGTTTAGAAGGGTATCAAAATATTCCGCCAAAAGTTGGCAGTTCTCTTTGTTATCTAATGCAAGGGTACCGTCCTGTCTTTTAAAACAGAGACTTGGAGGCTGGTACTTTTGTAATTCTTCCTTAAATGTTTTATAGAATGTTCTAGTGTTATTTCTTTTGAAATTTTCTTCCAAACTTTCCAGTCAGGTTTTATCATACTTTCTTTTTTCTCCTCTGATGATCTTTGCAGTAATTTTCCTTTGTTGACTGAAGTCATTCCATGTTTCCTCTGTTCCGTTAGAATGCCATTTTTTCCAGGCCCTTAGTCCATCGTTGAGGGTGTCGTCACACCTTTTTTCCACCATCTATGTCTCCGTTTCTTTTTCGGTTCCTGCAAGTTTTCGGCTGTTTTTGTTAAAGATTCCTTAATTTCTTCTCAGTTGTTCATATTACACTTTGATAAGCTTTCTCGATATGTATTTTCATTTCGTTTCAGACTTTCTATGTCGATCCTTCTTCTGCTTCCAGTTTTGTTACGGAGTCTATTCGGCTGAAATTTCGTTTTAATTTCCAAAAGATAGTGGTCTGTATTGATGTTCGTACTTTTCATCACTTTTACGTTCATAATTTCACTTCTATTGGTAGTTGTTATTGCAACATGATCTATCTGAAATTCTCCTAACATTGAATTGGGGGATAGCCACGTCTTCTTCTTCTTCGGTAGGGCTCTGAAATGTGTAGACATAAGTTTTAGATTAAATTGTCTGCAAAATGCTATTAGTCTCTCACCGTTTCTGTTTGTCCTCTTATGGGCTGGATATTCTCCTACAGTCATTTTGTATTTCCTCTCTTTTTCTATCTATGCATTAAAATCCCCAACCAAGATCTTAACATTTCTGCGGGGAATTTTTGATGTTTCGTCTTCCAGTGTTTCCCAGAAATTTTCTACCTTCTCTTTGTTCCTTTTGTTGTCTTGATTTATAGGGGCATGGGCATTGATGATCGTGTAGGTTTTATTTCCGCATCTGAAAGTTAGGAATGAGATTCTTTCGGATGGTGAGGCAAAGTTTGTGATTGAGTTGGCTTAAGTCTTCTTGACCACGAAGGCTGTCCCTAAAATTGGTAATCTTCCATTTGAGACCTTGTGCCCCGGTTTGCCTTTGTATATTCTGAAGCCATCCGATTCCATTGTGTTATCATCTGGAAACCTCGTTTCTTGCAATGCCAAAATATATATGTTCCTTTCTTCTAAAACTTTGTTTAGTTGTTTAGTTTTCCTATTTGGATGAGAGTGTTAATATTTAGTGTCCCAAGCAGATGTTTTCGCTTGGGTCATATTTTATACGTTGGGGTTCCAGGAAGCTCCGACTTTTCCGTACATGATGTTCCAGGCTCTCCAGAATCCGATGGCCTGGGTGCACAACCTTTGGTGGTGGGGGATTCCCGTTTCTGGTTACCCCTGGAGTAGTTTCAACCGAAGACGTTTCCATCGTGCCACTTTTTTGAAATAATTGGGAAAACAGAACATCCTGCTTTCAAGAATAGAACTAAGCCCTTTGCTCTCGGAATAGGTCCCCAAGCTTTTGAGAATCCCTTCTCTATCCACAAGGCAGTGGCCCCAACTGATCAACCCCATCTGGGAAGGGTAGCCCCTTCCGCCAGTTCCACCATTTTAATGAACTACATCTATGCTTTTACTATGAACTACATCTATTAAATATTATTATTATTACGATTAGTATATATAAAATATTACTGTTTTTATTTTAAAGAACTCATTGCAAATTGTTAAAAAAAATTGAAATTGTCATTAAAAAATGAATGGCAAACATATAATATTTTATTGTTGATGTCCCTCACATACACTGCACTGACTGCATTAACAGTATTATGAAAACTGAGATTACTGTAAATCTGAAACACAGACTCGCTTATCACTAGTTTACGTATGTATCAGATAGAAGTAAATCTCTAAATAATTGACGAAGTGACTTAAATAATTAAAAAAATATTAACCTTATTATTTAGTCTCTTTCCATAGCCTTCAAGATGATATTTCAGAAGCCGAAGGACCTGTGTAAAATTTTAAAATTTCAGAATACAACTTGCAGCAAATTATTTACTTTTAAATTTAATAAAACCTTTATAGCATTTATTTATTTAATGGTTTTGTTCTATCATGTAATTTTCATCGAAAACAGGGATTCTTTTAAAGAAATGTTATCATAGGCCTGTAGATTCTTCAAGATGTGATAGCATGCTATTAATCGATCTAAAAGGAGACACAAAAAGAAGCAAAAAACGGAAAACGAAACGAATATACATTAAGCATCGTAATATTGTTGTACTGTAATGCCTCTTCAAGAATTTTATTTCAGTATCTTATTATTTCCGTTTCATTTTGTATTGTGTTATTTTTTTTTTTTGGAGGTATTTGCCTGGATGCCTAGTTTATTAATTAAGTAGTCATTTCTCATTCAACCTGTTCTTATGCATCCTTTCACATGTTTTACCAATTTTATTTCTAATGCTTGTATTTTGTTAATTCTTTTTTCCCTTGTGTCCAGCATTATGAACAATGTTGATACTGCCATTACCTTCATGATACCATGTCTTTAGTTTGTTTTTTTGTTGTTTTTTTTTTCCTTTCTAAGAACTTGTACCACATATTCTTTGGGTGTTGTTGATTTTGTTCGCTGACTTTGTCTTTTTAGAAAGTAACATTATGTTGGAAATGTGAAACCTGTTCTTTGATTTTCAATGACAAATGGAAAATGTTTTTACTTCCAAGAATGTTTTTGTTTTTTTAAATTGATATTTTTAAGTTAAATGTGGAACTGCATTTGGCTTAAAGACAGTTCTTTGAAGTCTGTCTTTAGAAACATATACTTGCTTACACTTTTCTTGGATGTTTTGATAGGTAAGATATTACACTCTTGTCTTATTCCTTTATGTTAATTTTTTTTTTCGGTCTAAATAATAATTTTGGAGTTTCATAAAGGCTGTGTATGCTTTTAGTAGATGTGTGAACCACTTTTTTCCATTGTATACCGCAGTTTTTAACTGATATTATTAAATGTTTTGCCATTATCGATATATGCTAAATGAGTTATACCAATTTCGTTTTATTAATTTTCTAAACACTTATTTAAATGTAAATAAAACCTAATTTTAAATATGGTTCTTTTTCAATGTTAGACCGGCAGGACAGTATATTTATGATTCACATCAGTTTTTGGAACTACAAGCATTTGATCTCAAAATGTTTTCCACATTTCTTAGGGAAAAAAATTAAGATTATTTTAGTAGTTTTTTTTTCCTATGTTTCTGAAAATTTATCGTGGGTCCAAGTTGACCTATGATTTAAGTTTTTTTTTTTTTTTTAAATTTTTACTGGCTTTTAAGGAGAGAAAAAATATATACCATTTTATTAATAGTAGAACTTTCGTAACGTGGAGGCCCCCCAAAAATACCTTTTCTTAAGTTGCTTTAGCCTTTGAAAAGTTGGTGAAATCCGTTTGTCGATCCGACCTTTTGTTTGCAAGCTGTTAGGGGTGGATAGCCACGGATGGACGTAAAGGACAAACGCAATAGCTACCGATTTTGATCGCTATAGCTCCCAAATTGGTCGCAAAAAATATGATCTGAAGTTTGGAGAATATATTGTTTGAAAAACTACAGCTGATTTCGACTCATTACCAAAAAAAAAACAATTTCCATTGAGTAGTTATAAATTATTTTAAACCCTCTTTATATTTAATATTATCCTTAGGATTACTAATAATCTAACCTCTTCCAAATCATTAAAATAAACACAGGCGTTCAAAACCCTAAGGATGACCACTAGTTCTAATAGTTATAAACACAAAATCAGAGGAAACAGCTTGTGGCAATTTGCATACCCGTAGACGAGCAGTAGAAACGTGGCGCAAATTGATATCACTTGAAATGGTTAAAAGAAAAATTGGCATTGTAGGTGAATTGTGTGTAAAGTTACAGTTTGACCTGAAGGAAAGAAGAAGTGAAATTTTTGATATGTCACACAGACATTATCTAGATGATTTCACGAGGGTAAGGATTGTAGGAAAGCTGGAAACCCGCAGTGTAATTAATATTGCCAGGATGTTTGGAATCGCCCATAGTGTTGTACTCTGACTCTGAGCAACATTTCAAAGCATTGGAATATGTTCCTGACGTATGCGAGGAGATCGCCCTCTATCTATGACGACGGAGGAAGACAGATTTTTAATTCTGGAGCAAATCGTAATCGCCGCCACACGACTGGTCAGCATGCGAATTGCCTCTCTTCTACCACAGGAACGCGGATATCCCAAGAAATTGTGGCGAGAATTATATGCCTGAAGACTGTAGTCTGCGTCTCTCTATCACCGTAGTGCAAGTTTCCAAAGGTGACAAGTCTACAAATGGCCACTGTACTCTTGACAGATGAGAGTCGTTTCAATTTTTCCTCAGATTCTAGACATCACCTGATATGGAGTGAAAGTGGTACTGCGTACCATCGCGACAATGTCAGGAAAGAGACATATATGGCGGTGGTTGGAGTCCTGGTGTGGGAAGGCATCATAATTGCTGGATTCTCTGAGCTACAGGTACTGAAAATGGGATTATGACTGGCGAATGATATTGTAACGAAGTTCTTGTACGTTGGATTCGAATTTTCCGTGGTCATATAGGCGAATACTTTCTATTCACGGATGATACCACACTCCTTCATCGCACGAAAGTAGTACAGACGCTTATGGAGATTGAGGCAATACATCACCTCGACTGGCCAGCACGTCCCCGACATGAACCCCGTCGAACACATCTTGGATGAAAGAGGGGAGACGCATTGTCAAACCTCCTCCAGAAACCAAGCAGAATCTCATTGGTGTTCTGAAGGAGGAGTGGGCTAAATGGCCTTACGAACTCGTGAATAATTAAGTGATAAGCATGCCACGACGTTGTGCGACCTGTATCGCAGTTCGGAGTGACCATATTCTATAGTGTTATTTGTCTGATTATTTGTTAACACTGTACATCCAATCTGTATCTATATCCTTCGGAAGTTTGTGACTTTTCCAACAAACTTACTACAACTTTTTTTACATCATTTATTATCTATTATTTTTTTGTTTGTGGTATCATGTATTTATATTCTGGCAATACATCTATGTCCTAGTGTCATGAACTTTTTTTTCAAATAATGGTACAAATGTCATCGGTCGTTCTGTGTATAGTAGTAACATTAGTGTAGTATATAGTAGTAAAAATTCAAAATTAAAATAGTCCCTTTTTTTGACAATTATATGTGTCTCTTTTAGTCTGGTTCTTTCCCATCGATCTTTCCAACATGGATCATTAGGGCACACAAGCTATAGAGACACTTCGAGATAGAACATTGAAACAATCGAAAGTGAATTCTTATTTGTTACAATGTTTCTTTCATAGTTTCGTTGATTTATTTCTCCGTAAATGAAAACAAATAAACAAAATAAGAAACTAAAAATTTGTTTTTTCGCCTTCAGTCTTCATCACGCCCTTTATGGTATCCAACTACTTCCTCAGTTTAAAAGATCATTATGATGTTCAATTAGTTTTATTTTAGACAAGAGATTTAACGTGCGTTAGTACATTTTTACAATAAAATAAAAAAAAAACGCACATAACTAAACAAATCACAAATTCAGTGAGCTAATTTATGTTTTGTTTAGTTATGTGCGTTCTTTGTTTTATTTTACTGTGAAAATGTACTAACGCATGTTAAATCTCTTGTCTAATTACTAATCTTATTATAAATTAATCCCTTGATGCTCAGCTAAACGCTAGCGGAGATTAATTATTCACCCTTTTTTATTCTTGATTTTATTTTGATGTTTTTGTAATTCAGGGGTCATTCCTTTGTATGTTTAGTTTTATTTTTATTATATATTAAAAAGGAAATCTAATAATATAAATATATATGTACCCACAGTACTTTAAGATACGAATCGCTTACATTGAAGATATTTCAGAGAAAATGATTGTTTCGTTGAAATAGTATGGCAAGCTCTTCGATGGTGTATTTCGAATATTTTTGAAATGCGACAATTCATTTGCAGGTACTGTGGTTATTTACGTCGTCGTACAAAAGAGAAATAGAGAAAAAATCTAGAAAAACCAAATGATGGTAAAGAAATTACTAGCTAAGGAAATTAATTTTGAAACAAGAAATGAAGCACACAGTTCCTCAAAAGCTAATGAATCCAAATGAATACATAAAAATAGGAATTATTGATAATTTTGAAACAAGAAATGAAGCACACCGTTCCTCAAAAGCTAATGAATCCAAATGAATACATAAAAATAGGGATTATTGATAATTTTGAAACAAGAAATGAAGCACACAGTTCCTCAAAAGCTAATGAATCCAAATGAATACATAAAAATAGGAATTATTGATAATTTTGAAACAAGAAATGAAGCACACCGTTCCTCAAAAGCTAATGAATCCAAATGAATACATAAAAATAGGAATTATTGATAATTTACTACTAAAAGATTAAAAACTCAAAAGAAATATATTAAGAAAAGTACTCTTCGTGAAAATGATAAGTTGGTCATACCCACTAATCGCTCTGGGTCGTAGCGAAGCTTCTGTGGGAAGACGTTGGACTCGATGGTTGCCTGAGGGCACTCATTCACATCACTGGTAGACGCAACAGAACGAATGGTAGAGACGAACAGTTTGCTATGAGGCAAGCCCTAACTGTTCCGATAGCTTCACTCTCCATAATCCCATCGATAACTGGCTGTTTAAAGCAACGATTTCTGCCTGAACATTGTTAGAGGAATGAATCAACTCCAATCTATTTATCCAAATGGTACTTACAAACTTTCTTTCACTTAGGATTCTTTCTTTGTGGTGATCTGATTTTTTTTACAGAGTTTATTATGTTTGTATTTCTTACGTTCTTCTTTCATATTTTCTACTAATTTATTTCTTTTTTTTTTTGTTTCTTCTGCAAAAAGTCTTCAACATATATACAGGGTTTAGCAGATGGTATTTATTTCACACGAAGGGATTCCTCATTAAATAAGCTTCAAAAAAAAAGAGAAATAACTTTTTTTTATTGAACGAAAACGTCTCGAGATAATCGAGGTTGTCTGCAGCTGGAGGGATGATCGAAAAGGGGTGATATCAAATCAAGAACTTGAAAATGTGAAGATAAAAATTGACCTCCACTGACTTTCTTTTAGTATTTTCTCTTGCAGTGTCGAGCATTTAAAATTAAACACTATTTCTTTTACTCTTTATTTTTTACGCTACAAAAAAAGCTGTTTGCAATAAGGGAACCAACCCTTTCACACTGGTCCAGATGCAAGGAAACCTAATGTATCTGACTGTAGTGTTTACAATAAGGTGAAATTTCTAAGGAGGGTAGTCAAATGAGAGATAAGTACAGTCGGACCTCTATTTAACCCTCAAACGCACGGCATGGCGCACTCAGTGCGCCATGAAACAATAAAGTAAAAAAAAAAATCACTTATAACGGAGGAGGGGGCTGACCCGCCACCTACCCTCCTATCCTAGCATATTGAGCATGATTCTGATTAAGAATGTGATAATGGTCCTGATGTAGGGAAGAAGTTACTTCGGAAGAACAAAATGTTACAGAGCAAGATGAGAGTGAATTTTACATAAAAAATATCTACAAAACAAAAACAGCTAAAAACATTTTTCTAAATGTTAGATCACTTTGTTATGTATCTTTTAGATCTTTATTACACCTATAAAAAAAGTTCTGAACATTATTTATGTAGTTTCATGCAAAATATCTGTACAAAACAAAAACGCATTTTTCAGTTTTAAAAAAATTTCAAGTGGTTTTGTAATAAATTTTTTATTGATGCATGCTTATTTAATTATTACTGAATCCAAACAATAACATTTAGAAGGAAAAAGTTTGACGAATAACAGTTTATTTAACATTGATTCCTAAAAAACGAGGTGGCGCACTCAGTGCACCACCCGTATAAAATTGTTCCGTCACGTAAGCCGTGTAAGTGAGGGTTAACGAAGTCGCTAAATCCCGAAAAAAAGTTTGCTGTATAGAAAATTCGTTAAATAGAGATTCACCTTTTAAAATTACTTCAAACTACATAGAACAGATTTAAAATGTATAAACAATAAATATTATTAAAAAAAAGTAATAATTTTAATGACATAAAGCATATATTATCACATGCGTACTTAATTTTTGCTAATAAAGTCCGTTAATTTTTGTTAAGTCTGTTTATAAATTAATTAATTTATCAAATGTAGACTTAAATTATAAAAAAGATCTAGAAGTGATAGGCTAATTTATATCATTTTTTTCGGTTAAGACCTCAGCTTGGGCACCCTTGTTGGCCGGGTCCCGGTGCTGAGAGACCTTCTGACCCTCCTCCTGTTTGGGCCCTGGAAATAGGATATTTTCAGGGCCAACGCCACTCCCCTCCCCCATTTTCGAGATATTTGGTATTCTTATCATGCCCGTACGCCCCCCCCCCCAAAAAAAAAACAAAAAAAAAAAAA
>JAFIDM010132390.1:24425-39301 GCA_023159025.1 Thereuonema tuberculata
CAAATTTGGTTTAGGTTAGCCAAGTTAGGTTGGCTTAGCTGCAGGATGTATGTATTGATAAATAAAATTTGAAACAAGACTGCTCTTTATTGGCTGCGGTGGCGTTAGGTGTAGATTGGCGGCACTTCCGCCAAATCTGTAGCTGCGGTGGCGTTAGTACGTAAGTACCGAAAAAACTACTATTTCAGCTCAGTAGAGATTTTTTCAAGTTGAAGTGTAAAAAAGCTTGCCATGGAATCATTGTAAAATTTAACCTTCACGAGAAAACTCTTGAAGGGAAAGATCATGTGTTTGGGAAGATCCATAGATTTGAAACGGGGAGGGAAGCAAAACACTTCCATTCAATAAACTACTTCAACCCTTTCAATTCTCCTTAACTTCTTCGTCTAATAATAATCTCTTCAAAATACATAACAAAAAACAACAACAGCTAACTAATCCCAATCCAACCTAAATCCAGGGAGTAGTCTATTCTATTCCTTGAAAAAATAACTCATGTAAATACGTAGGTGAAACACGCCAAAGGCTCTCCAAACGAATCTACCAACACAGGTATGCTATCCCCAATAATGATTTGAATTACAATACAATTATACACGCAAGAGATTACAACCATAACGTTGAAACTACTAACCCCACCATCATTTGTCGAGAAAATGAACCTTTTCTCAGAAAATGTAAGGAGTCAATTTTCATTCTAACAGTTGATAATTGTTATAACGACAATATTTCCGTCCAAGGCATAGAAAAAATATTTTATACGTAAATAAGCGGAATAGAGGAAAGAAATGGAAAGAAAGAAAAGAGAAAAGAAGGATATTAAAACAAAAAAAAGAAAAAAAGAGAAAAAAGATAAAAAAAATTTTCTTTTCTCTCCCAACTGTAAACCTCAATACACAACTACCATCACCCAACCAGGTCGGGTGATAGTTTTGTACCCGGGGGCTTTTCTACTATAAACGTTTCTACTGCTCGTCCACAGGAATGCAAATTGCCAGAAGCTGTTTCGTCTGATTTAGTGTTTATAACCGTTAGAACTAGTGGTCGTCTTTAGGGTTTTGAACGCCTGCGTATATTAGAATAACTTGGAAGAGGTTGGATTATTAGTAATCCTAAGGATAAAGTTAAATTTAAAGAGGATTTAGTTCAGTTGTATGTTTTTTAAACAATATATTCTCCATATAGGATTTTAATTTCGAGATTTTATCAATCCCAACTACATATCATATTTTTAACGACCGCTTTGGGAGGTATTCTGATTCGACCAAAATCGCTATCACGGTTTTTCTTGTCCACCTGTCCCAACCTAACAACTTCCGAACGGAAAAGGTAGGATCACCAAATGGATTTCACCATCGTAATCAGAGGCCCAAAGAACATAAGAACGAGCTAATTTGAGGGACCAACATCCCCGAACCCCCCAAGATTGGGATATTTGGCATTGCTGTCATTGTACCCTCTTAAAAACTCCCAAACGAAAGATCGGATTGACAAACGGCCTTCACCAACGTTTTCATAAACCGAAACAACATAAAGGGTAATATAGACCAACGCTTCACCCCCTTCACGTTATGAAAGTTCTAACAGTAATAAAATGGTATGGGTTTTTTTCTCCACTTTTTCTGTAAAAATTAAAGGGAAACATCAATATAGAAATCATAGGTCAACTGTGACCCACAATAAAGATTCGAAACAGAAAAAATATCTAGTAAAATTATTTGTATTTTTTTTCCTAAGAAATGTGGAAAAGAATTCCAGAGCAAATGCTTGTACTGTAAAACCTCTTCGATAAACCGACCCCCATCGTAATCCGTCCTGGTTCTGAGTAATTTTTTTTTTAATAACTAAATTCGTTTCCACATTTTGAGTCAACTTGGCAGGTAGTTACGCTTTTTAGAAGGAGAAGAGATATTGCATTATAGAAACGTTCGCTGTGAATGAAACAAGCAGTGCTAACTTAATTTTTTTAAAGTAATGTGAGCACAATAACACCATTTATTGGCTTACATTTTAATATTTTTGTTTGGTTCTATTTAATTGTAATTTTTCATGTAAATTTGAAACATTAAAACTATGCATTATAAACTAGATTTTTTTTTATATTTTACTGTATGTATATTGTTAAAATGTAGTTTAACGCATTTGCGTAATTGTACAATAGAGAGTTTTTGCCATAACGTGATTTATATACAGGAAACGCAAATGTCACGTGAACGAATAAGGTAACCACAATAGCGGGCCCTGTCATGAAGAGAGTTTTTGCCATAACGTGAAAATTTACACTTCTTAATTGTCAATATGCCTACAGTTTATTTACGAAAAAAATAGCTTTGATTTTTATAAATATCATTTAGTCAATGCATCAAATAGATGAAGGAATGTTTTTATTTAACTAAAATAGGAAATATTCTTTTTTTTTTCATCGTTTTGTCTTTCTTTGTTATCAGTTTCGATAAATCAGTTTCGATAAATAATTCAGTCTCGTTAAATCTCGTTCAAGGACGATAGGTTTTCGAGATTCCATCTCGATTGAATATCGCTCGCCGATTCAAATTTTCAAGCCGAAATTCTGTAATGATTTTGATTACTAATGTAACGTTTTCTGAAAGCATCCACGAAAACATAAGAAAAAGATGCCCTCCGATCGTGAAAATCATTTTTGTAATCGGTAATTTCGAATAAATAGATACAAATCGATTGGACTTCAAGTTCTACAATTCTTCATCAGGAGCGCTAGTGTCGGAACTCATGTTTATCGGAACTTGTGTTTCCTATCGTAAAGCCATACGATATTCGAGGAAAGTTAACGTGTCACATTAACTGTATTTCCTCTACGATATAGTGACGCATGCGCAGAATACCAGTCATGTGACTTCAGCGTTACCGTATTAGAATAGCGAGCTGGGCAAAAACTCTCTAATAAATAAGACAACTGTATTTAAAAAATACACTTTACACTTGTATTGTTTTTAATAACCATTTGACTTCAAAATGAAAGTGGGGTTAAAATAATTACACCTGGCATTATGTCTTCTCAAAAATTTAGCTAATATTTTTTTTTAAGAACACTCTCGGCAGTCCGGCTTTTCTGTAATCCGGCCTACTGGGCACCATATTAGGCCAGATTTGATATGCTTTACTGTTGTTCCTAAAACTCATGTGAATCATCCATCTACTGTTTAAAGATCACAAAGAAATATTTTTAAAAGTAGGTTTTATACATGTTTAAAAAACATTAGAAAATTATTTAAAACGAAATTGGTACAACTCTATTAGCGTATATCGGTAATGACAAAGCATTTGATAATACCCATTAAAATCAGTGGTATACAAAGGAAAAAAGTAGTTTACACATCTATTATAAGCATGCAAAGCTTTTAGGAAAGTCCAAAATTATTGAGACCGAAAACAAAAGAATTAACACAAAGGAATAAGACAAGAGTGTAATAATCAATCATAAATGCAGAGAAAAAGTATATGCAAGTATAAAAATGAGAGCTCAATGTTACTTAAATATGACTGCTTTTATAGACAATTAAGTGATTATATGTTAGTAAAGATAGACTTCAAAGAACTGTCTACAAGTCATATTCAGTTCCACGAATAATTTAAAAATATCATTCAAAAAAACAAAAACATTCTTGGATGTTAACCAATAAGAACATAAAATCATTTTCAATTTGTCATTGAAAATCACAGAACAGGTTTCACATTTCCAATATAACGTTACTTCCGAAAAAGACAAAGGCAGTAAACAAAGTCAACAACTTCCAAAGAATATGTGGCACAAGTTCTTACAAAGGAAAAAAAACAAGCAAACAAACTAAAGACATGGTAATGAAAGTTTTATGATAATGGCATTATCAACATTGATCATAGTGCTGGGCACAAGGAAAAAAGAATTAACCAAACCCAAGCATCAGAAATGAAATGTCTCTGACATGTGAAAGAATGCATAAGAACAGATTGAATCAGAAATGATTGTAACTTAAGAAATGAACTGGATGTCGTGGAAAATACAGAGAAAATAAAACAATTCAAAATAAAATGGAATGAATAATGTTCTCAAATAGAATTTCTGAAGAGTTCATCAATGTTACAATGTTTAAAGTTTTGTCAGTTACTTTCTAAACATGTCTATTCTATTCGCTTTCCGTTTTTTGCCTCTTTTTGTGTCTCCTTATAGTTCGATTAATAGCGTCCTATTACATCTTGACGAACTTTTCTGCTAACATTTCTTTAAAAAAAATAACAGTTTCCGATGAAAATGACATAGTAGAACAAAACCATAAAACAAATAAATACCTATGAACTATTTAATGTTTTTCTTGTATTTATAAGTTAACGATATTTGCTGTAAGATTTAATGTGAAATTTTAAAATTCCAAACAGGTTATTCTGGTTGTGAAATATCAACTTAAAGGCCATGCAAAGTGCCGCATAACCGTCACTGTGATAACCATATCAAAATAAATAATTTTTTACTTGTTTAATTCTCTATGACAAATGTGTTAAAGGTAAAATTTAATCTAATACAAAACAAATGATAAGGTAGACTGTGTTTCAGTTTTATAGTGATTACAGCTTTTATAAAACTGAAATTGTAAGAACAGTAACAATGTTTGTAACCCCGTTTGAGATCAGAACAACGCTTTTGAAAAAAAAAAAAAAAGTTTGCTAAAATTGTTGTAATGATTGTAAAATAAAATGATTATATATAAATTACGTAATTGTCGTTATTAAATTAATTTTTTTTTTATAGAGAATAAAATAAATCGTAAAGAATCATTCAAAAATGTTTTTATGGACTTTATAGTATGATTTCGTTGTAATCATAATAGCAATATTTTTTTTACGAGGGTGCGCGCGTGAAGGTTACACGCATTTGTCAACGCTCCTCAACTTTAATCACGTAAGTACAACAATTTACAGTTAAAAAATCACAATCTGATTTAATTATTATCCAAATACAAATATGGCAAGTAGAGATAACTCACCTACTGAAATCAACTGCAGAAAATGTAAAAAAAAGCTGAAAAATAATCCAGTTAAATGCAACGGCTGTGGACTGGCATTTCACACCAAGTGCGTGGAATCGGAGGATCGCAACCTAATCATAAGCCCTTCAAGGAAACTGCAATGGAAATGCCAAGACTGCAGGAACAACACACAAAAGCATAGGAATGAAAACGACGTTCATTGCGAAGCAAATTCAATTTTCAAAAAAGATTCACCCCCGTCCCGAGAAAAACAACCCAACCACCTGCCAAGTAAAATGGACACACTCCCCCCGCAGGGGACAGTGGACACCTGCCCCACACAAGATCAAGTGAATGAAGCCATTCTTAAAGAACTTAAAGAAATAGGGTCACAACTGTCAGGCATAAATGAAATCAAACAAGAAATGAGACACATCAAAGAAGGAATGGACTACATAAATTCCCAGTATGAAGAGATCCTTCAAAGACTCAAAACAAACGATAAACAAATGATGGAGGTGACTGAAAAAGTAACTCAAGTTGAAGTTAAGAACAATATTACTGCAGAAAAAACAAAAATATTGGTGGACCAAGTGCAAAACCTGGAAGAAAGACTTAGAGCCTATAATTTAGAAATCGATGGTGTAAAGGCTTATCCCAACGAAAACCTCTAAAGCATTATTGAGAAAATAGCTGATAAACTAGAAACAACTGATCAACTAAACAACATTGATGTCTTTCACAGGGTCCAAACATACAATAAGGACAAAATTGAACCTATTATCATAAAATTCACATCTTTGAAAGCCAAAGAAATCTGGATAACCAAAATGAAGGAGAGAAAAACACTACAAAACAATGACATTTATCAAAATAATGATTATTCCAAAATCTACATGAACGATAATCTTACAAAAATGAAAAAAGAACTATTTTGGAAATCTAAGCAAACAGCAAAAGCAAAGGGCTATAAATTCACTTGGGTAAAAAACAGCAAGATATTAGTGAGAAAGGATACAACATCTAGGATCCTCAAAAAAACAAAGGAAGAAGACCTAACAAAGCTATAAAAAAAAAATGGCCGATAGAATGACAAACGAACAAAAATCAAACTCTTTCCATAGTATTGATGATTGGTAAGAGTCAGGTAAGACTACCTTGTACAAATCTGATCAAATGACAATATTATGTTTAAATATCAGAAGCTTAAGGAAAAACTTAGATTACTTCATCTGTAGCATTAGTAAATTCTTGGATCTAATTGACATTATTGTTTTGAATGAAGTGAACATTAAAAACTCAGAAATGAACTGGTATCAAATCCAAAATTTTCAAACTATTTATAAACTTAGAACTGAAAAAAGAGGAGGCGGCATTATTATATTTTATAAAAGTAACCTCAACATTACAGAACACTTAATTAACACAACTAATTACGAAAATATAACTTGCGAAATAAAGCATAATGGGAAAGGTAACAAAGAAGACAAACTCATATTACTATCAATATACAGACCCCCTCATCTTGATAAAGGCAGCTTTTGTAAAGAATTAGATAAGAATTTAGATCAACTAATCAAAACCTTCAAAAATATACTGGTAATTGGTGATATTAACATAGACATAAGTAAAAAAATTCCCAACTACGAAACTTTAAATTATCTAAAAATATGCTCTACTCATGGCTTACAACACTATATCACTGAAATCACCAGAGAATCCACGACTAAAACCCAGCATTCTGAAACCTGTATAGATCACTGCTTTCAAATTATCAAATATCAAAATTAACTTTCCCACCAACAACGAAAGAAAAATTAAGCAGAAATTAATTATGCCTCTATCTGACGTTGCCTACTTCAATTCACAAATAAGTAAGTTGTTTGAAAAACAACATACCTCACACTATCATGATGTAAACAAAACTCTCAAACATTTTTATAAAATTCGCTACAAATCCTGCATGAACACAATACAAAATATCAATACAAATGATAGTGATTTCGCTAATGCTAAGAAAAATCAGAACCAAAAATTTAAACAAATATGGATGACAGATGAGATTTATAAACTCATTAAAGAAAAAGATCAGCTATATAAAAAACATAAAAACAATAAAACGAACATTGCATACGCCCTTGAATACAAAAAGGTCAGGAATTTGACAATGAACTTAATAAAAAAAACCAAAGAAAAATATTACTCTGATCAGCTTGAAAAAAACTACAACAATAACAAAGAATACTGGAAAATAATAAACGATACAATAAATACAAGCAAAAAAGAAAACACAGACAATAATTTATCTTATATCATAAATAAGCAAGGCACAGACAAAACACTAGAAGATTTTGGAGTACATTTTGGCAATATTGGCAACATAAAAGAATGCAAATGTAACAGCAATTTTCTAAATTATAACCTCAACACACGTTCAGGCTCTATAGTATTAAATGAAATGTCTCCATATGATGTGAATAGAATTTTGATCAATATGAAATCAAGTAAATCAGTAGGACTGGACAAAATACCTATAAAGGAAATCAAAGAACACATCGAGTCGTATACACAAATCATCTGCGAAATCTCAAAACAAATCATAAAAACATGTAAGTTCCCAGAAAAATGGAAATGGGCAAAAATCATCCCCATTTACAAAAGTGGGAAAAAAACTTCGATAATCAACCACCGTCCTATATCAGTCTTACCTAACATCTCCAAAATCTTCGAATCACACATAACAAACACCATATACAATTTCATAGAAAAAAATAAAACCATAAACACTAACCAGTACGCCTATCAAAAAAATTCCAGTACCACAAACTTATTAGACGACTTCAACGAGTACATAAACACTAATTTAAACAAAAGCAAAATATTATCCATTGTATTTATAGACTTTAAAAAAGCCTTTGACTGCTTAAATCATGCCATACTGATAAAAGAATTAGAAAAACATGGCATTCGAGGTAGCGCACAAAAATTGATAAGTAACTATTTAAAAAATAGAAAATTCAAGGTATCCATTAAGAACAACCTAAGTAAGTTCTACAAATTAAAAACAGGAATCCCTCAAGGATCTAATCTTGGTCCGTTATTATTCTTAATTTATACGAATACAATATTCACGACACTCAAACACTCCAAAGCGTTTGCCTACGCAGACGACTTCATAATAATAAATGCTTCCGATGAAATGGAGACTATTCATCAAAGAACGCAGTACGACTTGGATCAAATTGTCAAGTGGACCCATGACTACAAAATGGAAATAAACCAAGCAAAAACAAAATTCATGGTAATCAAAACTAAAAACAAAAACATAAGCACCATACCAAGCTTAAAAATACACACATTTGAGTGTCTACACAAAGACAATGAACAAACCGTTAATTGTAGCTGTGAAGTATTGGAAAACATAAACAATTACAAATATCTTGGTATTCACATTGACAATAAATTTACATGGCATATTCACATAATCTCAATACTCAAAAAACTCAACACTTACACTTACATTTTCAACAAAATCAAAAATTCTTTTCCTTTAAAAGCAAAAATCTTAATTTATAAAGCTTTTGTTGACTCAACAATAAACTACGGCATAATTAACTGGATACATGCTAACAAGAACGAAATAGACTTAATAGACAAATCAATAGATAACATATTAAATCTAATCTTCCCTAATTTCAAGCAAATGTCACGCTCTGAAAAACTTGATATCCTAAAAAAGCACAAAATATTATATCCACGACAAAAAATAATATACACAATTACACTAAAGAACTATTTTACTCTTCTAAATAACACCGAATGCACAACGCACTATCCAACCAGAAACAACTTCTATAATAAACCAAAATTTGAACAACCCCGAAATAACTACGGATTAAGATTAAAAAGTAAAACAATAGTAAACATATTTAATCAATTTGACAAAAATCTAACCAACCTAACAAATTTTAAAGACTTAAAAAGAAAACTCATTAATTACATCACAGAAAACAAGATAAAATGGCTCATATAAGTACATATCTTTAAAATCCAAACTCCAGAAAATATCTCGCTTTTGTACAGAACTTCTCTAGAACTTCCTTAAAAGCACCTACCTAACCAACTATAGCATTGGTTATAAAAAAACAAAAACAAACAAACAAAAAACAAACAGGAAGTTGTAGCGAGTAGTAATACTTAAATACTTATCCTCGTATTCTTGAACTTTTATGATATTAATTTATATCCGTACCATATGTAACTATTTTAAATTTACATCTAAATACATATCCTCTTATTCTTAACTTTTATAATATTAATGTATATCTGTACTATATGTAAATATTTCAATTACATTTAAATATATATCCTCTTATTCTTAAACTTTCATAATTTTAATGTATATCTGTAATATACAGGGTGTTTCAAAAATACACGGCATAATTTCAGGTATGTATTTCCCACATGTAGACAATCAAAATAGTTCATTACAACATATGTCCGGAAATGCTTCATTTCCGAGTTATGGCCTTCACAACATTGAAAATCACCGGAACGTTTTTCGTTCCGCCGGTCGTTGCCATTACAGAAGATGTTCAAAATGACCACCTCCTGCTTGAATACAGACCTCACATCGATGTCTCATTGAACGTTTTTCTTTCCGCAGGTCGTTGCCGTCAAAGGACACATTAAGAGGGCACTCTGACAGATCATTCCGAGGCGAAGGTTAAATTCAGTGGTGTGTTTGGCGTTCGACTGTGTGTCATGTACACAAATCAGGAGCTGGCAGAGATGCACTTCATGTACGGTAAGGCAGACGGCAATGCTGCGCTGGCTCGTCGTTTGTACCAGGAGAGGTACCCACAGCGACAATGTCCAGATCGGAAGACATTTGTAAGTCTCCATCACCGTCTGTGCGAGTATGGAAAATTTCACTCTCCTGGATTGGGAAGGGGACGACCAAGGTCTACAACTCCAGAAGAACAGGAGGAGATTCTGGAGACTGTGAACAGAACTCCTTCTGTCAGCACACGAAGGTTAGCGTTGCAAGTGAATGTTCCCCATACGACTGTCTGGAGACTGCTGAAAGAGCATCAATTGTATCCTTATCATTTGCAACGTGTACAGGCGCTGTCACCAGCAGATTACCCTGCACGAGTTAGGTTCTGTCAGTGGTTCTTGCAGCAGTGTGCTGCAAATCCGAACTTTCCTGCCTTAGTACAGATTGAAGCACAGATGAAGCACAGATGAAGCACAGATGAAGCACAGATGAAGCACAGATTTACAGATGAAGCACAGTTCACACGAGATGGCATAACAAATTTCCACAATCAGCATGTATGGGCGTATGAAAACCCAAATGCAACTGTTGTATCTCATCACCAGGTGCGGTTCTCCCTCAACATGTGGGCCGGTATCATTGGTGATCGATTAGTTGGACCCCATGTACTTGTAAACAGACTTACGGGGCAGGCGTACACAAACTTCCTGGAAAACACCATACCTCATGTTTATGACGACACTCCACTGATCGATCGTCAGCACGCTCACTTCTTGCATGACGGCGCTCCTGCACACTTCAGTCGTACGGCTCGCCGGTACTTGGATCGAACGTTTCCTGATCGATGGATAGGTAGAGGTGGCCCAATTGCTTGGCCTCCACGCTCACCTGATCTGAACCCTCTCGATTTCTACTTGTGGGGCCATTTAAAATCATTGGTTTATTCGTCTCCGGTGCCTGATTTGGAATCCCTTCGGAATCGAATTGTGGCACGTTCTGAGGACATACGCAACATTCCTGGAGTGTGGGATCGTGTTCGCAGGTCATTGAGACATCGATGTGAGGTCTGTATTCAAGCAGGAGGTGGTCATTTTGAACATCTTCTGTAATGGCAACGACCGGCGGAACGAAAAACGTTCCGGTGATTTTCAATGTTGTGAAGGCCATAACTCGGAAATGAAGCATTTCCGGACATATGTTGTAATGAACTATTTTGATTGTCTACATGTGGGAAATACATACCTGAAATTATGCCGTGTATTTTTGAAACACCCTGTATATAAGTCTGAACATGCACATATGTGTATTTACGCTCCTGTGTGTGTATATTATACATATACACAGAGACATATACACATGTCTGCATCTTCATATTAGAGTGAATGTTCCTAAATATTTTGCATTTTATTGATTGTACTTTGTAGATATGTAGATTATATGTACATTGCATCATATTATCAACCATAAATTAATCAGATTGTAACTATTAAACTCCAGAACCTACTGACAGGGAAATTTCCCTAGTAGGACTGTAAAAAACTCAAATTATATAAATAAATAAAAAAAAAAAAAAAAATATGTGAGTAACATCAACAATAAAATGTTATATGTTTACCATTGATTTTTATTAATGATAATATTTTTTCTTGAGTCTTTTTTTGCAAATTTGTAATTAGTTCTCCAAAATAATATTAGTTATATTAGAAATACTCTCTTCCACACAAGACATTAGTATTTAAAAATTTATTAAAAATACTAAAAGTAAGAGACAAATTTTCAGAGAAGTGTGCATCTTCCTTTTTTCAAGTCAATAATTGAAATAAAGTCACAAACAAATGAAGAATAAGTATGGCAGCAATTAAATAAAAACATGGACTATCAACAAATTTGATTGTTGTTACAATATACATGATATCTCAAATAACTTAAGAATAACAAAATAACGAAACAATTCACTACTCCTTATTTTCTTCATAACTTCCAATTCTATATTTCAACCCAATTAAGGGACTTCTTCAGGAAAATATAAATAAAAATACATAAATAAGAGAAAGAAAAAACATCCTCTTTCTCTTTAAAATCATAATCGAATAGATACAAAGCAATAATCAAAAATATACAAAGCAAAATATAATAATTAAACCTTATAACATCTAACATCCAATAATCATTGATAACAAATGAATTGTAACCAAAACATAATAACAATCAATAACAATTAAAACAATTGACAGTAAATGATCAAGATATGGGCTCATTTTAAAGTCAAGAAATCTCTAATCCTCTTGTTATGTAATACAGATTTCTTAAAAATACTTAAAGAAACCGCATTTACTTTAAGAGATTTATCTTTGTTTATGCATATACAACTATTAATAAGACAGGATTCTAATTTGAAGCGCTTAACTTCATCTTTAACATTGAACACATTATGCACTATGGGATCAGGGCAATGGTTGTTTCTCATGCAATGTCGCGCCCATTCGAAAATAACAAAATAACGAAACAATTCACTACATTATTTTATTTATATTTTCCTGAAGAAGTCCCTTAATTGGGTTGAAATATAGAATTGGAAGTTATGAAGAAAATAAGGAGTAGTGAATTGTTTCGTTATTTTGTTATTTTCGAAGACATATGAAAGTTATTATGAACTTAAGAATAAGTTTTGATAGCAAATAAAATAAAAACGTGTATTATCAACAATTTTAATTGTTGTTACAAATTGCATTACAAAATAAATAAGAAACATAGATATGCAACAAATTTAATTATTGTTTACAATTATAAATTTAGTATCAAATGGAGACACTTATTAACCATAATTGCTTAATATTAATCATTCAAAAGCATTGTTAATAATTTAGCTCTACAATATTAGCTACTTTTTGGGTATCAAAATGTAAGTAATCTTTAATGAGAACAACGGTATTAACGTTTACTAATCATATCCTTCACATCTATTGAAATTTTTTTCTTTTGAGTTTTTTTATAATATAACTTTCTAATAATTTTCATAAATTTAATTGCGTTTCTTTATATAAAATTTGAACATTAGTGTCCATAATGTGGCCCTTCTGTATACAACTATAAGCTACGTCGAGAGTGTCTTTGTTTACTCTTATGAGCCCTACCGTGTTCGGAGACCCGCTCCGTAAATGTCCTTTTGGTCTCTGCTACGTAAAAATTCTGGCAAGTTTTGCAAGTGATTTTATAGATTAAATCCATTTCGTTCTGATAATCATGTTGATTTACTTTTTTACAAAGTAAATTTTTAATTTTATGATTATATCTAAAGCCAATATTTATGTTGAAAGTTTTACATAATTTTTGTAATAAAAAGCTGTTATTATTGAGGTTAGGGATATATACCCTATTTTTAAATTTACTTGTTTCCTTAATTTTGAAAGTATTGTAAGATTTAATTTGGTCGTTGATGAACTTGTCAGGATAGTTGTTTTTCTTTAGAATGGTAGTCATATCATTAATTTTTTCATTATACACTTTTTCAAAACTGGTATTACAATCTAATCTTAAATTATTTTCAAAAATATTGTTTTTAATATGAGTTTTAAGACCTGAATAGTAATTTAAAATATGGTCACTTTGAAATTCTTTTCTGTAGTGCTCCATTACAATTTTGTTGTTATTTTTTATCAATTTGATGTCCAAAAACTTTAATTCTCCATTTGTTTCTAATTCTTTTGATAATATTTGAACTAATATGTATTTTCCATAGAAATTTCCATGGAATATAGAGAAATCTGTAGAGAGATTCTAAAGAAATTTCCACCAATATTCTGTGGACATTTCTATAGAAAATTCTATAGGACATGCTTATAGAAAATGGGCCATAATTCAATAGGGCTATAGAAAGAATATTCTATAAAAATTTCTATTGAGATGCTATGGACATTTCTATAGAAAATTCTATAGGACATGCTTATAGAAAATGGGCCATAATTCTATAGGGCTCTATAAACGATATTCTATAGGTTTTCTTTAGAATTCTATAAAAAATTTTCGTAAGGGATTATCTTTCAGCAGTAAACAATAGTGTATTAGTCTGGTATAGCCTCTTCCCGTCGAGAAGAACATCCTCTCGTCAACTTCTACACACTCTATCTTTTGGAAACTAAAACGGTGTAAACAAGATGAAGTTTGTTACTATGAAGCTCATTCAGTCTCTCAATCGAGAACGAATAATTCTATATAAATAATAATTCCGATCGTATGAGGAACGGAGATCTGTAGAGTGGTAGACTGGCAAGAGAATCGACGAGTTCATTGCCAACAATTCTGATGTGACCTCGAATCCAGCAGAAAATATCAGTTCTACAATAATAAATAAAAGATAAAAACTCACACATACGTTAAAATTGCATTTAATTAAAAAAAACACTATTAATTACGACAGCATGCCGTCTGTCTTTGTCAAGTGATAAAATCTATAGTAATCTCTCCAATCTATATTACTAAAATCTTTTATTTCTCTGTCTGACCGGCGCAATTTCCTGAAAGGAAAAGAGAAACAATTTTATAATGAAACGTCCGCGACAGGAGTCGAACCTACAACCTTCTGATCAGACATCTTATCCCTTAGGCCAAGGTGACTACTAATATTGTTTTTTGACTTATGTGTCCTTCCCATTCCCCCATCAATAATGAATGAATTCAATCTTTTTTTTTTTTTTTAATCTCAAGATTGTTTTATTTATTTTCGATCTGTCTGCTTATTTTTAATTCGAAAATGATAATTAGAACTACAATTGCCGAATTGTTTGAATATTTTAAATATAATATTGTTACTGAATCAAATTCTATGTGATATTGAAAAACAAGCACGTGAACACGGGAGATGTTTGAATAAAAAAGAATCAAGAAAGAAAGAAGCACTATTTCTATTAGGTAGAATACTGAAAGATCACTATTTGCACAAAAACCATCACTATTTCTAACTCAAAAATTACTGAAAAGTATCAATTATAATTAAAAAAAGAGTTTCAAAAAAGAAAAAAGCACTATTTCTAATAGGTAGAATACTGAAAGATCACTATTTGTGTCTCAAAAACCATCACTATTTATAACTCAAAAACCACAGTGAAGTATCGATTGAA
>JAFIDM010132391.1:0-18980 GCA_023159025.1 Thereuonema tuberculata
GATCTGATGTTTCTAAGATGGAGAAGTGGTTTTATTTCAATACTTTAAATTTTTTAGAAGATTATAAAATTATCGTGAGGATGAGATAAATGTTCTGATCTTTCAAACTTCAATAGATAGCACATTCATCATTAAACAGAACTCTTCGTTGATCTTCTCTTGTTGGGAAATGTTGGAGAAACAGGATGCACCCTTCTTCGCATCATGATAAATCCACATCTGCTAGATCATTCACTAACAACAGGCAAAAACGTTTCACTTTCAAATCCTTTCACATAAGGTCTCTCATGGTTGACCTGGAAATTTCCAATTCAGCAGCACGATTGTGAGTCAACTTCATGGGAGATTGCATTGTGGATTCCTCCACAGCAGCATGTTTCCAAATGCGTTGACAGTCTTCCCTTCGTTCACGGATTCTGGAATAAAAGTCTTCCGTTTCATGCCAATAATGTTCTCTTGGATGGTGGCGCCTTTCGAAATCACAGCTGAAACTTGGTAATAATTTGTGAAAGTGTTTGTTCCATATGCAGTCAGTCGTGAATCCAAACTGCAGTCACTAAACGCTCTTCAATTGAGAATCTGCTTGAATCAGCCATACTTTCATTCTCTGATTGCTTCTTTCATTATTGCCATTCTTTGATTGTTTGTGTGTTGTCAATGTGCAATAGTTTCATTGTTGCTTCCATTGCTCACTGATTGACTTATTTCCAGAAATGTTATATATATGACTTTCTCCATAGCATACATTTATATCCAGAGGAATATGGACTTTTCACACACTCTCTACACCTATCAACATTTTTTTTATTAAGTGAAAACCTCAAAATATTAAGAAGTATAAATGTGAATACTGTTTAATTCATTAATTTCAAGCAATAAAATTAAAGCATTGCAAAAACTGAAGAATGATCTAATCTTAAATGTAATTTACATAAAAGCTTTTAACTTTAAGCTTAAGTTTTTTTTTAAGTTTTATATTTTCTTTTGTTTATATTTATTTCATAAAACTTCAATACTTTCTCATTATACAGACATAATGGATATAAATGAAGTCAATTACTGTAAAAGATCTAATAAGTTTACTAGCTGGAGAAAAAAATTTCACATTTGGAATTTCTGCATTTCATAAGACAGGAAAGAGTTATTAAAAAAAAAATGAATACATAAATAAAATAAGATTTTACAAAAGTCATCTTCAGAATGCTGACATAGGATTTTTTTGTTATATATGTTCAAAAGTAACACAAAAATAATTATCCAATTACTTTGAAAAACTGAAACATCTATTCACAGATACTAATTGTGATTAAGTTTTTGAGAATTTCATAATGAAATAGAACAAAAATATCGGAATTTTCATAAGCTGACATCATAAAAGTTTTAAAGGCAAATTCATGGTGTTGCTGACTTCTAGAGAATGATTTGAATGTACTTAAGTACTATAGTAGTACTAACTGTGATTTTTGGCAAATTAGTATCATTAAGAAATAAATCCTACAACTCATTAATTGTAGAGGAAAATATTTGATAACCTTAAGAAATTAATATAAAAATTCTACAAGATGGAATTTAAAGAACATAAATTTAACAAATCTGTAATATAATCCTGTTTGCAGACACCCATAAAAACACAGAATAATTAAAATCTTTTAATGTTGTTTTACTTAGGAGAAAAAAAAACACCAGACAATTTCTTAAAAAGAAATTCTGAAGAAATTTGATTTAATAGTAAAAATCCTGCTTCTGATTTTCCAAAACAATCAAGCAAAATGAAGAATCTGCCAAACATCTGAACTATAGATAAACAAAGTAGACTTTAGAAGCGACAGATCTATATATATATCTACAATGTAACTTCATTAATTGAGTGAAGATAACGCAATAATCTATAGATAATTTTGTCATTCAATAAAGCTATAAACAATAAAATCTCAAAATCACTTTCAACCACTCTTTAAGTTCAGTTCGTTTTCTATTATTTTTTAAGACTCAGAAATACTATAGGGAACATATTTAATTCATTAATTAACTCTAATTATACATAAACTGTTGTTAATAACGTTTTCTATTTTAAAAAAAATTGCTAATAATGATATCATTGAATATTTTTAATAAACATTTAAAGCAAATTTACTAAATAAGTAAAATAATATAAAGGAATAATTTCTTATTTTTATATACACAACTGAGAAATAATTCTTCTATATATTGAAACTACATAAGTCCTGTATCTCAAATCAGACCGTTATGTAATAATATAGTGTATAAATTTCAATTCCATCAGTTACGATTTTTCTATACATTAAAGTTACGCCATCATATGCTATAATGAAAAATAATAATAATAAAAAATGATAATCTATTTAACTGTAAGCACCATTGAATTTTTCCTTTAATTCTACCGAAAGACGAAAAAAAGAAAATTAATGGATTTTAATAGTTATCATCTTCAAAATGACAAAAATGTTAAAATACAAATTTTGAAAATATGGGGTAATTATGCATAAATGGATTTTGCTAAATTTTAAAAATATTTACTTTTTCGTATCTAAACGTTAAGATGGCGAAAAAACTTGGTGTACGTAGATGGTAAAAAGATGTTTGAACTCTCAAATATTCTAAACAAAAGCATATCAATTTATAAATAAAATTTGATCTGTTATATGAATCATTAAGCAATCCTAGCAGCTGCTAAGGATTAAGCAACAGACGAGATTTCACTTACTTACATGCTTTAGTAAATCTATCTTTTACATTAATTTTAAAGTTTTCGATACACCTTGTAAGTTCTTTTGTTTTCAATGAAATTAAGATTATTCATTGAATTTTATTGCATGAAATGAAAATAATAAGTTACTGCCCGTGAAGATCATATGATCTGGGATTTCAATTTGTAAACAACACAAACACATTTCATCTCACCTTGTCTTTGGCAGCTTGAAACCAACTGCCCCACCAATAACCGTCCCTGAAAAAGACACAGAAATATTAGTAAACACTTAAGGCATTGTTTAGCTTCATATCTACAAACTGATAATGCTGAATAATTAGGAATAAAGTTAATTCGAACGGTTTCAAATTTCGTAGAACAGACCCTTCTGCCATGTTGTCATAACGGAAATCAGCAGCGCCAAAGGAAATGTAGCGGCAGACAAACAAAATAGAAATCAAAAGCGTGTGGTTGCCCAGCTTTTTGTACTGCCTTGAACTTTTAATACTTAACATTGGCAGTTGAAATTTATTGTATTCAATTTTATGCTTACTTTCCGTGTTAGTTTAACCGTCTGCAAAATTTCTGCTAACCTTGTAATGAATTGTAAAGATATACGAAAAGTTTCTGTAATTTTTTTTTATTTTTATTATTAACAAAATTCCATAATTATATGTGTCTTTTAAGTTTGTCATTAAGTTGTAGTCAGCAGTAAGGACTGTTCTACTTATTTAAAAATTAATAAAAATAAAAATAATATGATTTTTTTCCTCATCACTTCACAGCCAGGCACTTTTCCCTTTTCTCTTTTGTGCTTTGAAAAAAGAGATTACTTTTAAGGTCAAGTTTTAAGTTAGAAGCCCTTTGTGATGATTAGGGCCCGGATTGTTATAACCTAAAAATATAATTGCATATTGCAAATACTTACGATTTAAAAAAAAAAAAATATAACCAAACAAACCTACAAATTAAAAGTTGACCTAAAAACAAGCCTATCGAAACAAAAACAAAAGCAAAAACGACTGCCCGACACCTTTCGACAAAACATAATGACTCACATAATTCAAAATTATTCGTGCATGATTGCTGGCTTTTTTTGCTTGTCGTAAAATTTAAAATAATTTCTTAAACCAAAAACATCTAATTAGAATATAGATGAATGCTCAAAGTTTTGTAGAGGGAACCATCTGCCTCCGGAGCCAGCTGTAACTTCTGCCAATAAAAACTTGTGTTAAAAGCACCAGCTTCTCAGTCCAATTATTACGTTTATTTCTTAAATATCATCAATGAATAAATTATATGATTTTATTCTATAAATATGCTATCTATTTAAACGATATTTTCTTTTCAACAAAACAACAGTTTATTAGAATAAATAATTTATTTTTAGGCATGAAAACGCCGATAAGATGGAAATAATGATTCATTGAACACAATAAAATTTAAAGAATAATAACTTTTTTGTAATTATATTTCTTTTAATTATTATATATCTGAAGCCTTATTTGTCTGTAGCTTTTAATTAATTTTGTAATTAATATTTTAGCAGTTATGCAAACATATTTTAAAACTTTAGAAATGAAAGAAATTATTATTATTATTATGTAAAAGTTTCAAATCATGGGTTTCCCCAGCAAAGACAATACGGCGGGCCAAGGACCAAAGCACATATTGCCAAATGTAAGAAAAAAGTGTGGAAGAATGGTTAAAGATGTGTTGTTGTATAAATTTCCTAACTATGTGTGTTGTTTTGAGTATCACAGCCTTCTGAGTTGTGCATAAGTAATTTTGTGAAGTCCTAGTGTGCTGAGACTGTGGTGCAATGTGTGAGGCACCAGACCAATGGCGGACAGGTAAGAGACAGGGACAGTGGAGACAGGGTACAGCAAGTACTCGGTCCTGTCTCCACTTCATCTAGTGCTCGTGTGTGGTGTATTTACTGATCTTGTCTGCGTAAGTTTTCTGCACGTTCTTGCTGATAGGCACTGCAATATCAATGAGGTAGGTCTGTTTGTTGACCTTATCAACAAGCGTGATGTCAGGTCTGTTGTGATGTACGGTTTAGTCTGTGTGAATGGGGCGATCTTAGTACAGCTTTTATGATGGTGACTCTAATACGCTTTGTGCTACGTACTTTTAGTACGGGACCGTGTTCTTAATAAGTGAGTGTTGTGTGCTAGCTGTTGATGAACGATTGGCGCTACCTGATTGTATTGCTAGAGGTAGTCTGTTTGGGAGAGAAGAAACAGCCTGATTTTATGTGGTCGATCGTCTCATGCGTAATGTGGCATTTCCTGAATCTGTCGTCATGTGTGTCTGCATCGTGTAGAATGTGTTTCTTGAGAGTTGCGTGTGGATCCCCTGACTTGGTCCTGTTCCTATCGCAATCACGAACCCTTCGTTCTCCCCAAACAACTCACCACTCGTCAGCCATCTGTTCGACGCTTCCATGTCGGCATGAGGCTGACTGAGTTCGCGGCAATATCTGCCTTGGAGTTCCTTACGAGCTCACGATTCACGCAGCTGCTATGTGTAGGTGTCGGGGGTGGTGAGTGTTAGAGAAGGGTTTGCAAGGTTCAGGGGTGTGAGATGTGTGTCAACCTTGACAATGGCTGAGTTGAGTGAGGAGTTTTGTGCTCTTGGTGGAAGTGTTCCCTAAGTGTGTATACTTGGTTTTCGTGTACAGTGATGAGGTTGATGAGTCCTCGGTCTCCCTCCTTGCAGGGAAGAGTCATCCTTTCCGTAGCGGACTTGGGGTGGTGCATGTTGTGTTTCGTGAATGTAGTGTGTGTTATGCGTTGAGTGCTTTGAGTTCTGTGTTTGTCCTTGGAGATGGAATTATGCTGAACGAATATGTTAGTGTGAGGACGGCAAAAGTGTTGATGGCTTTAATTTTATTTCTGGCGTTTGAGTTGTGTTTTGAGGATGTTCTGAACACGAGCACGGTATGTTTTCTTGAGTGCGTTTCTGATGTTTGTGCAGTCAATGACGCGCGCTTGCTGGAAGCCCAGGTACTTGTAGGTCTCTCCTTCTTTCATGGATTGGATGGCCAACCCATGGTCCAGTTCAAAATCTCCAAATTCGAAGTATTCCTGCGTGTTATAAGTAGCTTGCGGCATTTGTCGATCCAAATTCCATCCATCCCAATGCTTTTAATGAACTGGATTGTGACTTGCAGTAAATTAGTAAGTTGTGCGTTGTTTGTGGCGTAGAGTTTAATATCATCCATGTAGAGTAAGTGTGTGATTTTGTGTGGTGTTAGAGTGCCTGAGGTAAGCCTATAACCGTGTTTTGCGTTGTCTAGCATGTTGCTCAATGGATTCAAGGCGAGGCAGAACCAAAGAGGACCCAAGGATTCTCCCTGGAAAATACCTCTCCTTTTGGGAATGGGAACTGTATTGATGGAAGTGTGGAGGTGCGTAGGTATAATGTTGTATTCCAACACTTCATCGTGGCATCCAAGAATGCCGTGATCTTGGGGTGTATTTTGTAAAGATGAAGAGTGTGTAGAAGTCAGGAATGAGGGATCGAATCAAATGCCTTCTTGTAGTCGATATACGTGATGTGTAGGTTCATATTCTTCGTGCGCGCCAGCCACAGGATTACCGACTCAATAAGGAGTTGCTCCTTACAATCCTAGGAATTCCTGCAACAGCCCTTCTGCTGTTCGGAAAGAATGTTATGTGTCTCGATATGTGTGTAAATTTTGTCTGCAGGAGGTGAGGAGTTTGTAAAATGTGGGGAAGCAAGTGATTGGACGGTAGTTTGCAGGGTGTGCTGTTTCAGTGTTCTTGCTCTGTAGGTAAGTGACACTCTGTGGGAGGAAAAGAGCATATGTTCTGGGAGTTGGATTATGTCAGTGAGTGTAAGAGCTAGCTTCCCATGCAGGGACGTGAACCTCTTGATTCAGAAGTTCTGGACGCCGTCTGCACCAGGAGCCTTCCAGTTGTGTGCATGTTTTAGTGCTGTCTGTATGGCTGCGAGAGTAATATCATGGAAGGGCATGAAGGGTAAGTGTTCAGTGAGTTGTTGTTCCTCTGTGATCAATGGTGCTTTGTCATTGTGGGGGATAGGGTTTGACCGTAGATACGACCAGTATTCATGTAATGCCTCGCTGGTGGGACTGTTTTTGTTAGGTGTAGTAGAGGGAGATGTAAGGGATCTGTAGATTTTTTTCTCATTGTATTGGAAAGTGTTGTTCTGTTGCTCGCGCCGAGTGCACTGTTTGTATCGTTGTAATCTTTTTGCAATAGCACTCAGTTTTTGTTTTAGTGTGTCGAGGTGTTCCTGAACCTGGTTATGATGGTTTGAGTATGAAGGGCGAGTGTTTATCTGCTTCAATATCTTCCTAATCTGGGACATAAGTTTCTTTGTTTCGTTTCCTGCACCGTATTGTGTGAGCCTGGCTTTGATTCCTCTAAGATCGCTGATGCGGCCCTCAAGGCGACGTCTCCAAGGGGGATTGTATTCTTGTGACCGTGCAGTGGGAGGTATATGGCAAGTATGGGCATACATGAGGTCATCGAGAGCAACATTCTGGATTTTCATATGTATAAAGAGCCACACCATAGTCACGTTCCATAGTATTAAATACACAAATTCAAATTTAATTACATTTCTACACACATAAAAAATACATATAGAAGAAAATGAAAAATAAAACAAATATTAAATTTTGGACTAATTATTTTGTATTTTTTTTTTTAATTCTGTATTTTAATCAAGAGATATTGGGAGCCGCACTTAACCCAACGAAGAGCCGCATGCGGCTCTCGGAGCCGCATTTGCCCACGTGTGGTATATGGTGTTGTTTGATTCCAAGTGCCCGAATGGTTCCCTGTGCCGCTCAGTAGAGTGTTGTGTGTATGTCTTCTAATGTTTGAATATTGTTTATTATTATTATTATTATTATTATTATCCAAGATAATTTTTAATGTCTTAATTACAAAATAATTTAATTTTAATAAAAAAGCCTGACGAAATTACAAAGGAAGCTCTTAATAAATAAATTTATTAAAAAAAGTGTTATTTATTAGAATATTTATAAGTTAGTTTGAAAGTTTACTTAAATTTTTTTAAAGGATTATATTATTATTTATGTATGGAGATTAAAAAAAAAAGTCCTTTCTGCGGATGTAACAAGATATGATGGAAATATATAGAAATATATAAATAATATATCGAGTATAAATAAAGATTTATATAAATAAAGATTTATTATAAATAAAGATTTATATTTTTCAATGAAACTTTCAGAAGCTAAAGAAAAAAAAAGAACAGAGGGTGAAAGAAGTTATTTATTTTCTCGAAAACCCTGCCCAAAACTCATCACACCCGTCAAATACACTCAGCAGCTGTGTGAATCATGGGCTCTTAAGGAAATTCTTAAGGAATTCAGCCAGCCTCATGTTGACATGGAAGCGTCGAACAGATGGCTGACAAATGGTAAGCGGTTCGGGGAGACCAAAGGGTTCTTGATCGCGATTCAGGACCAAGTTGTCCCCAAATGCAACTAAAAGAAACACATTCTACATGATGCAAACACACATGACAACAGGAAGTGCCACGCTACATATGAGAAGATTGAGTACATAATATCAGGCTTTCCCCTTCTCTCCCAAACAGACTCCACTGACACAATGAGGTAACGTTGATCAACAGCTAACAGACAAACACTCACTTATTAAGAATACGGTCCCATACTACAAGTACACACCACAAAGCATATTAGATTCACCCTCATATAAACTGTACTGCGACTGCCCCATTCACACAGACAAAACCATACATCATAACAGATCTGACATCACACTTATTGATAAGGTCAACAAACAGACCTATCTCATTAACATTGCAGTGCCTATCAGCAAGAAATGCAGAAAACTCATGCAGATAAGATCAATAAATAAACCGACTTACAAGAGCTCCAGGAGCAGTGGATGCAAGACCGAGTACATATTGTACCATTGTCCTGTCTGCGACTGGTCTGGTGCCTTACACACTGCACCACAGCCTCAGCACAGAACTTCAGAAAAATACTTAAGAACAACTCCAGAAGGCTACTAAACACAACACGCATAGTTAGGAGATTCATGGACACAACTGCACGTCCCTAACCTCCTTTGTACACATTTTTTTACACTTTGCAACATGTGCTTTGATCCTTCACACGCCTTGTTGTCTTAGCTGAGGAAACCCAAAAATAGTAACATTTATATAATAATAATACTTCCTTTACTTTTGAATAGTACGAGGGAGTTTGATAACTTCTCGGAACGGAATAGAAATAAAGTACGTACGTCACTGAAACTTTTTTATTTTTCAATATAATCTTCTTGTAGATTAATGTACTTTGTCCAGCGATGTTCCAATGCTTTGATCCTATCTCGAAAATGAGATTCCTCAAGGCCTGCAAAATACCCGTCAACTTCAGCTATCAGTTCTTCTTTTGAAGAGAATCTCCGTCCACCAAGGAAAATTTTCAGCTTTGGGAAGAGATGGAAGTCTGACGGAGCCATATCAGGCGAATACGGCGGGTGTGGCAACAATTCATACCTTAGTGCGTGTAATTTTGCCATGGCGACGCACATGTGTGCGGGCGTGCATTGTCTTGATGGAAAATCACTTTCTTCTTTGCTAAATCTGGCCTTTTTTCGCGTATCTTTTGTTGTAATTGGTCCAGGAGATTAGCATAGTATTTATTAATTGTTTTCCCGCTGGGGAGATAATCTACAAACAGAATCCCCTTCACATCCCAGACACTGATGCCCTGACCTTTCCAACTGAATGAATTGTCTTTGCTTTCTTTGGTGGCGGAGAATCAGCATATTTCCACTGCTTTGACTGTTGTTTTATCTCTGGGGTATAGTAGTGGACCCAAATTTCATCTGTGGTCACAAACCGGCGTAAAAAAACTTGTTCGTTTCTCCTAAAACGGGCTAAGCATTGTTCCGAGATATCCATTCTTATGCGTTTTTGATCCAGCTACAAGAGTTGCGGCACCCATCTTGCAGATATTTTTTTCATATGTAACTAGTCGGCTACCCGTCGCTTCGCTCCGGAAGCCTCCCTTATGTAACGGAAAACAATTTTTTATTTATTAAAACACACACACACACACAAATTACATCAAGGAAACTAAAACTAAAATTTTTTAAAAGCTTTTTTTTTAATTTAATTTTTGATGTCTATATTCTCTTAATCTACGACTGCTTCTAGAACCACCTTGTAAATCATATATCTATGATATATTTTTATTTTTTACAGAGATTAGAATGTAGGCTTAGTGGTCTAATGGCTAAGACGTCTAACTTCTGAGCAGTATTCTACCTAATACAAATAGTGCATCTTTCTTTCTTGACTATCTTTTTTTTTTATTCCTATTGATACTTTTCAGTGGTTTTCGAGTTAGAAATAGTGATGGTTTTTGAGTTACAAATAGTGATTTTTCAGTATTCTACCTAATGAAATACTGCTTCTTATTTCTTGACTCTTTTTTTTTTTTTTTTTTATTCCAAATGATACTTTTCAGTGGTTTCTGAGTTACAATAGTGTTCAGTATTCTATCTAATAGAAATACTGCTTCTTTCTTTTTTGAGTCTCTTTTTTTATTCTAAGTGGCACTTTTCAGTGGCTTTTGTGTCCAAATATTGATGGTTTCTGAGTTACAGATAGTGATTTTTCAGTATTCTATCTAATAGAAGTATCGCTTCATTCTTTTTTGACTCTCATTTTAATTATAATTTTCAGTGACGTTTGAGTTACGTTATTGATGGTTTTTGAGTTGCAAATAGTGATTTTTTCGGTATTCCACCTCAAAAAAAGAGTGCTTCTCTCTTTCTTGACTCTGTTTTCTTTACTCCAACATCTGGCGTGTACACCCACATATTTTTCAATATCACATAGGATTTGGTTAAGTAAGAATATTTAAAATATTGCAACGTTTCGGCAATTATCGTTCTAATTGTCAGTTTCGAATTACAAATAAACTGACTGATGTGAAATAAATAAACAATCTTGAGATTCAAAAAAAAGATTGAATACATTCCTTATTGATGGGGGAAAGGAAAGGAGATATAAGTCAAAAAACCATATGAAGAGAGTTGTAGTCCCTATGGCCTAATGGATAAGGCATCTGACTTCGGATCAGAAGGTTGCAGGTTCGATTCCTGTCGCGGATGTTTCATTGTAAAAATTATTTCTATTTTCCATTCTCTCAGAAAACTGCGCCGGACAGACAGACAGAGAAATGAAAGATTTTAGTAATATAGACTAGTTGACCCGTGCGAATAATTCGCACCAAAAAACCACTTTCGAGAAATAATAAACAAATCCAACAGCTGTCGTGCATGTTAGTTAAACCCATTGTCAATAGATGGCGCCTTCTCCATTTTTATAAAAAGGTTGACCCGTGCGAATACTTCGCATGGTATCTTCATCAGTCGCCGAATGGTAATGTGGAAATAAATAAATGAACAGATTATCAATAGATTGCATCTTCTACATTTTTATAAAAAGGTTTTTAAAATAAAGTTTTTTAACGAAAACAATAATTTAAACATTTTGTTTATTTTTCGTCATTAGCGGTGAACGTAATTTTCAAAATATCTCAATCATTGATTTTGATGAAGTATTAAGTGAGATTAAAAAAAAAAAAAAACCTTTGAGAAATAATATATGAGAAGTTGATAAATTGTTATGTTTTTTATTGTAATAAGTCGTTTATTTTTATTAAAACATAAATCTTGTTTGTTTTTTTATCTGTTCTTATTAAATAAACGATGAAATATCTTTTTAAAGTGCATTTTTATTTCAAAAAGGATGTATTAGAAGTTACGACGCTACAGTATTATTTGAAATTTGGTTTCGCTTTTGAAAAATAAGTCGCTTCTGTTAAAGAGTGTCTACATTTATATAAAAAGGTTTTTAAAATAAAGTTTTTTAACGATAACATTAATTTTAAACAATTTGTTTATTTTTCGTCATTTGCGGGGAACGTAATCTTTGAAATGATGTCTCAAACACTGATTTTGATGAAGTCTTAAGGGAAATATGCCGTATCCGACAAAAAATCACCTTTGTTAAATAATATATAAGGATGGTACTTACTTGCGCCGAAAAACGTTGATTTAAGTGAACGTAACCTTCAAAAAGACGTCTCAATCATGTGGCGCACCGACAAAAAAAAAACCAAAAAAAAAAAAACCCTTTGAGAAATAATAAGCAACTTCAAAATCTTTAAACATAGTGTGCCTTCTACAACTAAAGGTTTTTAAAAAAGGTTTTAAAATAACATTTTTTAACGAAAACATTATTTTAAATAATTTTTTTATTTTTCTTCATTAGCGGTGGACATAATCGTCAAAATGATATGTCAATCATTGATTTGTTGAAGTTTTAAGGGAAATAAAAAAAAAAGAAAACCCTTTGAGAAATAATAAGCAACTCCAAAATCTGTCATCCATTTGTTAAACATAGTGTGCCTTCTACAACTAAAGGTTTTTAAAATAACATTTTTTAACGAAAACGTTATTTTAAACAATTTTTTTATTTTTCTTCATTAGCGGTGGACATAATCGTCAAAATGATATGTCAATCATTGATTTGTTGAATGATTAAGGGAAATAAAAAAAAAAAAAAAAAACCCTTTGAGAAATAATAAGCAACTCCAAAATCGGTCATCCATTTGTTAAACATAGTGTGCCTTTTACAACTAAAGGTTTTTAAAAAAGGTTTTTAAAATAACATTTTTTAACGAAAACATTATTTTAAACAATTTTTTTATTTTTCTTCATTAGCGGTGGACATAATCGTCAAAATGATATGTCAATCATTGATTTGGTGAAGTTTTAAGGGAAATAAAAAAAAAAAAAACCCTTTGAGAAATATTAAGCAACTCCAAAATCTTTAAACATAGTGTGCCTTCTACAACTAAAGGTTTTTAAAAAAGGTTTTTAAAATAACATTTCTTAACGAAAACATTATTTTAAACAATTTGTTTATTTTTCTTCATTAGCGGTGGACATAATCGTCAAAATGATATGTCAATCATTGATTTGTTGAAGTATTAAGGGAAATAATAATAAAAAAAAAACCCTTTGAGAAATATTAAGCAACTCCAAAATCTTTAAACATATTGTGCCTTCTACAACTAAAGGTTTTTAAAAAAGGTTTTTAAAATAACATTTTTTAACGAAAAAATTATTTTAAACAATTTGTTTATTTTTCTTCATTAGCGGTGGACATAATCGTCAAAATGATATGTCAATCATTGATTTGTTGAAGTTTTAAGGGAAATAAAAAAAAAAAAAAAAACCCTTTGAGAAATATTAAGCAACTCCAAAATCTTTAAACATAGTGTGCCTTCTACAACTAAAGGTTTTTAAAAAAGGTTTTTAAAATAACATTTTTTAACGAAAACATTATTTTAAACAATTTGTTTATTTTTCTTCATTAGCGGTGGACATAATCGTCAAAATGATATGTCAATCATTGATTTGTTGAAGTATTAAGGGAAAAAATATAAAAAAAAAAAAACCCTTTGAGAAATATTAAGCAACTCCAAAATCTTTAAACATAGTGTGCCTTCTACAACTAAAGGTTTTTAAAAAAGGTTTTGAAAATAACATTTTTTAACGAAAACATTATTTTAAACAATTTTTTTATTTTTCTTCATTAGCAGTGGACATAATCGTCAAAATGATATGTCAATCATTGATTTGTTGAAGTATTAAGGGAAATAAAAAAAAAAAAAAACATCTTTGAAAAATAATATATGAGAAGTTGACAAATTTTTAGGCTTCTTATTGTAATAATTCCTTTAATTTTATTAAAATATAAATCTTTGTTTGTTTTTTTTTTATCTGTTCTTATTAAATAAACGATGAAATATCATTTTAAATTGCATTTTTAATTCAAAAAAGTATATATTTAAAGTCTAAAACGCTTTATTTAATATGTTGTTTCAGTTTCGAAAAATAAACCGCTTCTGTTAAAGCGTGTCTACCTTTTTATAAAAAGGCTTTTGAAATAAAGTTTTTTAACGAAAACATTAATTTTAAACAATTTGTTTATTTTTCGTCATTAGCGGGGAACGTAATCTTCAAAATGATGCCTCAATCATTGATTTTGATGAAGTATTAAAGGAAATACGGCATTCCGACAAAAAAAACCCTTTGAGAAATAATATATAACGATTGTCACTTTTCAGTGACGTTTGAGTTACAAATATTGATGGTATTTGAGCTGCAAATAGTGATTTTTTCGGTATTCCACCTCAAAAAAAGAGTGCTTCTTTCTTCCTTGACTCTGTTTTCTTTACTCCAACATCTGCCATGTACACGCACATATTTTTCAATATCACATAGAATTCGGTTAAGTAAGAATATTTAAAATATTGCAACGTTTCGGCAATTATAGTTCTAATTGTCAGTTTCGAATTACAAATAAACTGACGGCTGGGAAATAAATAAACAATCATGAGATTCAAAAAAAAAGATTGAATACATTCCTTATTGCTGGGGGAAAGGAAAGGAGATATAAGTCAAAAAACAATATGAAGAGAGTTGTAGTTCCTATGGCCTAATGGATAAGGCATCTGACTTCGGATCAGATGGTTGCTGGTTCGATTCCTGTCGCGGATGTTTCATTGTAAAAATTAATTCTATTTTTCACTCTCACAGAAAATTGCGCCGGACAGACAGACAGAGAAATAAAAGATTTTAGTAATATAGATTCTTCAGTTAAAATGTAATATACCCTTTCAAATGACATCTGGCAATCTTGAGCAATCTCTCGCACTTTCAATCGGCGATCCTCAATTACCATTTTGTACACTTTTGCAATGATTTCTGGGGTAGTGACACAACTTGGCCGACCACTGCGTGAATCATCATCTAAGCTCTCCCGTCCGAATTTAAATTTGTTTATCCAGTTTGCAACAGTTGAATATGAAGGAGAAGATTACCCCAGTGTATTCTGGAAATCGGCATGAATGTCCTTTGCTTTCATACCCTTCTTTACGAAGTACTTAATCACTGCTCGAATCTCGACTTTTTCCATTTTCGCAAATCACTATGCGGGAACAAAAATAGAGCCACGTCACCGCCGCAGCTGTCTTCCAAGAGCACTGACATGACACGTGTTTACAGGCAACAGTCGAATGAATATCACATGAAAAACTCATGGAGCTAGCGCTGACCTCTGGTGGTGATTCCGAGAACTTTTCAAACCACCCTCGTATTTTGTTCAATTTTTAACCTATTAATAAAAATAGTGATTAGCTACAGACAAATAAAACTTCAGATTTATAATAATAAAATATTAATCTATTATAAAAAATATTATTATTTAGATTTTATTTTTTACTTCTAATTGTCATTATAAAGCAGGATCATACCTCAAATAAATTATTTATTTTGATAAACTATTGCATGCTTTGTTGAAAAGAAAAAAAATCGTTAAAATAGATAGCATGTTTACAGAATAAAAACATATAATATTATTTATTTATTGGTGTTGTTTGAGAAGTAACCATTGATGTTTAAAACTGTATTACATTTGTAAATTTATTATATGTATTGTATTTTTAACTTCGATCGAATTAGTACTAAAGTTAATGTATCCCACTACAGGCCTATACGGCCCTTGAGATTGTGAGAGATAAAGCACCTTACATTTCTGACCAACGGGTATACAAAACTTTTACAAACATGAAATACTTTTGTTCCAGTGAGAAGGCACAGTGAAAAGTACTTGAATGTGAAGAGTACTTGGCTTTTGGGTTGAAAGGAGAATGGTGATCCTGTCCGACGAGTTTCAAGTACTAAGCCTACATTTCAACTCGAAAGCCTCCCGATTTTTGAAAGGAGTTCTCATATGGCTTTCCAGTGTCTTTCGAAGACCTTTGGGGCCGTCCATTAATTACGTGAGGTGTTTTTTAAAAAAAGTTGGACCCCCCCCCCCCCCCTGGTGAGATTTGGTGAGATGTGGTAGGACTCCCCCCGTCCCCTCACGTAAGATTTCAAAAAGTAAAAAAAAAAAAAAATTCAAAAAGTCAATATTACAAAATGTTGTAATCTATTATAATAAGTATATTCTCTGAATTAAAAAGTTGACGTGAGATTTTCGTTGCCCCCCCCCCCCCGGTGAGATTTTGCCGGACCCCCCCTCCCCCTTTTGACCTCACGTAATTAATGGACGACCCCTTTGGCCAATCACGCGTTCTTGGGCTGTGACGTAATACGGATCAAAGCGAAGAGACTTGAAGAGAAGCAACAGCCGCCATTTTTTTTACCACTTCAACTAAACAGAAAGCGAAAATAAATCAGCCGTCACTTTCACAAACTTATCTTTTGAATTTAAATAATATTTTTTTTAAAAAAAGACATTTATTCTAGGCAACAGAATATATAAGCATTCAGTTTTTTTTTTTTAAATTCTCGACATTTGATGAAAACCATAGGCATTTTCGCAAAGACCATGGGAGCTTGATTGCCGCCAGATTCAGAATTCCCCGAACAGTATTCTGCATTTTTCCTTTACAATGTTGTTTTCCATTTCACAATTTACTGAAAAACAGCATCAAATTCTGCATCCACATCTTTCTGACAATGTAGTTGAACGTTGCGCTAAAGTTCAATTTGAATATTTCTTTTGGTAATAATGGCAACGTTACTTCATACCAAGTTAAATTCCTCTCATTCTCTTATCGCCACATTCTCTTACGTGAACGTCGCTGGGAAAATTCCGCTATCATAAATCAGTTTCCAACTTCGAGGTTTTCGGTTTCACTTTTTAAATTACCGATCGGTATTTCGTTAATCTGAATTATAGCCTAAATATTATAGTATGCATTTATTAAGGTGACCATTTTTTCTAAAATGAAAAGGAGAACGCAAATAATTTGAAGAAAAAATGGTATCAGGGGTTTCAGGAGTATAAACCTATCTGTTCAATCAAAAAAAAAAGATTTTAAACTTCACATATCAAAAAGGAGGACAGAATTTACAAAAGGTGGACATTTAGGAGGACACTTCTCAAGGGAGGACAGAGCTTCAAAAAGGAGGACGGTTGGTCACCTTAAATTTATCAATATTAAACTAAAAACTAAACTAAAACACCTTCCTCCATTTTGAATGCTTACAGCTCAATTCAACGGACAAAAATGTAATTAAGAAGTGCATTTGAGAAATCTCGCGTGACACGTGGAAGTAGTTCGTATCTGGAAAGTCTTCGAAGCCTTCACTCAAGTACCTTTCCCTGTGCCTGATTGGGGTGAGGTTGAATGGTCAGTCCAACGCCTTCCGCCTTTATCCCCTGGGAAACAAACCCGGTACCCATTCTTCAGAGAGCTGGATGAACCCTAGGGCCTCTCTAGAAGATAATTCAGCGCGGAGAAATTCACGAACTTCATAAGGGATTAATATACAGATATGCGTAGCATACATGTTGCTGCAATGGTTTTGTGGCTTCACAGAATAGAAATTTCATAATAAGTAAAAATGCTTCTTGTAAACTCAAATCCTATTTGATGTGTAAATTGCCAAATAAATTTGTTTGATTATCTGCTAAACATTTTTAATTGCGAACATTCGATATTTATTTTCGCAACTAGTTATTGATGTAAAAAATTAAATATTATTGCAGCCATTATTAACGTTACGTCAAAACAGAAACAATTTTAAATGGATGGTCTCCTTTATTGATAGTAGAAAATCATTCCAAACGAAGATTACACAAACTCATTTCCATATGTTTATCATCGTCGCTTGGAAATACAATAAACTGTTTATAAAACGAGAGCTCGGGGATCACTCGCCGACTGGTCAAGGATGAGTTAACAGAGATAGGTGGCGAATGAATTTTCAACCACATCTAATTTCCCAAAAAAAGGTTACAAACATGAAACATTAAAATACTAAAAATAGAGTGTCATTTTTGTAGATTCGGCGAACTCTAAACCTTCAGACTACTTTCTCAAGAGTTCTTTGAGCATCTACTTCTCAATTTCCGACACTCAACATTACATTTAAAAATAATAAAAAAAATTAATCTGAACTTTTTTATATTTAATAGTCAAGAGTTTGGTAAAGCAATATTGTGAATAATTGTTTAATACTTGGGAACATGACATATATTCGTTTATTTCAGAACCAAATGATTTTGCCGCCATACTGGAATGAATTTTAGGCTTCTGATAGGAAGCCTTACAATTCCGGTTCGTCCGTCTGTCTGTGGACAAGTAACCAACAATGCAAAACACAACAATCACAACAATCGCAACAATTGCGCCTTTTGTATTCGCAACAATCACATATACAATGCAGCTCAGTAACAATCACAACATCACAATAATCGCAACAATTGCGCCTTTTGCATTCGCAGCAAATCACATTTATAATCGTAAGGAAATTAAAGCAATAATATCAGATGCCGTTGCGAAGCATTGTGATTGGTTGGTACTAATCGCTATCCCTACTTTGTTTATTTTTAAAAAAGAAACAATAAGAAAACAAATTTACAGTGCTACATCGTTTAAAGTAAACGGTATCTTAATATTTTAATTATCTTACACATATTTTATGTTTCTCTGACATTTATTTCTTATATATAGATTAAAATTTAGTATCCATATTTCCAATTTACCAAACCATTAGTGTAAAAATTGTCAAGGTTTATTTTAGCCTTTTTGTTTATTTTATCTTTTCCTTTTTCCGTCTCTTTATTTCCGCCATTGTCTTATTGTTTTACTCTATTTTTAAATTTTTTGAAAGTTTCTTCCTTGTTTTATTGAGCTAGTTTGTCTTTATTTTTCTAACCTTTTTATTGTTTGTTTTCTATTTCCTCTCCTTTCATTTTGCGTTGCCGTGATTATTTTTCTCTTAAGCTACTTAAACTCTTTCCTTTTTATATTTCCGTAACTTTGTTGCTTTTATTTTTATTGGTTTGTTATGGTCATGTGTGTTTTCGCCTTTACTTCTATTTATCACCATTTTTGGAATTTTAATATATAGATGTCGGAGCCATTGAGTGATGATGACGTTTATTATATAGTCTTCTTTATTTTATTTTCTATTTTATGGATTTTGATCGTGAGAATTAAAAGATTTAATAGAGTGTAATATTTGGTGGTCGTTACAATAACACCAACTTTGTGTTATGGCTTGTTGTTTGAGCTAACACAATCGACTACCCAGATTTTTGTGATTCGTCTGAATTGTCTCGACTGTCTTCTTTGGTGTTGTTCTCGAGACACACAGTCTTTACACGC